>VZTM01035989.1:547-11426 GCA_013400555.1 Jacana jacana
AGTATCTATTCTGTACTCATTTTAAAGCCTTTGCATAGTTTCAAAAATAAGAATTATACTGTAAATAGGCATCAAAAGAGTAAACAACACGCTTCAGATTCGCACAATCTTAATTAACTAGATGCCATTGGTTTGTCAGAATCTGTCAGGTTATTTCCATTTTCTGTCCTTGTCAGACATTGTATAACTTTATCTACTGGAAGAAGGATTAAAAACTAAGGAAATGGCTTAATGGGCAACATAGACATTTGCGGTCTGTTAAAGTCCAGTACAACTGCTCTTACGTAACTGCCACCACTGACTTCCTAATATTTTCAGTCCAACCTGTAACATTACTTCCGCTTGCACTCCTTATTTCTTCTAGCAATAGATGTTTTTCCTCATATAAATCAACTCTCCAAAATGCTTACTAAAAATTATGTTCCACAAGAGCCCTTACACACAGATCATTCACACAGAAACAGATGTATGGAAACACTAACATGCACATCCTCATGGGGCTCCAGGAACTCAACTCCCAGAGGAGATTAATATTATCCTCAATCTAACTGGCAACCCCTTCGATGTACCTGAATATGCAACAGAGACTTTTGCTCCTTCCCATCATTTGTTTGCTACCATCACACTTAAAGCAACAGTAATTCTTCCTACTAACAAACTATACAAGAATGAGCCACAGCTAAGAAAGAAAATTGCTGCAAGAGACAAAAGGTTGAAGATAGCCTTCATACACTTCAGAATTCCACCTTCTAAAAAGCTGTAGAAGCCTACCTATCATGGACTGAATAGAAAGAGAACTGACAACCACCAAACGAGTAGGTTGATGCCTTTTCCTTCCCTCCCTGTTCCACAGCAGCTCAACTCCTTTCCAAGAACTGGTATTACTTGATTACTAACTTTTGTTCCATCAATACAGTTTTCAACCATGCTATTATCTGAATTCAGCATCACATGTAAAACAGTCTATGTGAGCTAAACCTCTCCTAAAATAGCAAACAGACCCATGGAGCTCAAGCTTACTACAGTTTACTCTAGAAAGCATGAAAGAATGAAAATACAATCCCCAGTCTGAGCACTTTTGCACAAGTGGGAAAGTGTGATAAGGCACATAACCAGGATTTCGCACTGCAGAAAAAACAAAGACACTGAGGGTAATGGTCTTAGAACATAGATAGCTTTTGCTTTTAATAGGTGTATTAGTCAATACAAAATCCCTTGTCAGTACTGTAATAGGCAGGAACATCATGGCACAACATACAAAGATCACTTTGCCATATACAGCTCTCCAGCATTCAAATAGAACTTTGAGAATTAGCCTAAACCTCTCTCAACCAGCCTCAAATACCACTTTTCTCCTCTGAAGTTGATGGCAATAACCCTTTTCTCATTTCTTATTTAAAAAACCAAACAAACCCAAAACCCACAACAAAACAAACAAAAAAACCCCAACCAACAACAGAATGACTACAGTTTTGGGGCATAAAAAAGAAATTAATGAAGTAAAAATGTTCTTGCTAGTGCAGCATTCATGGAATACAGCTCTGAAGCTATGGGATTCCAGCTGCTTCAACCCAAAATATTACACTGAAAGAACCTCCCAGCAGTCATCTCTAAATTACTTTGCACATTACTAAACAGCTGTCAAGCAGTTATGCTGAAAAAGATGATGCACAGCCACTGTTAGAAACGATTCCAAGTAATTAAAAAAAAAAAAAAAGAAACTAAAAAGGACTCAGCCACTGGATTTCTATCAAGTTCCACAGCATTTCTTCCCACAGCACTTTAGAATTGTACCCTGCTATGGTAAGTGAATACATTTTCCTGAACTGATTTCTATGCATCCAACTTGAACAATATGACTTCTATACCATTATATATATATATATAAGGTTCATTATTCAGAATACATCATGGCTATCCTATGCACAAGCCATCGAACTTCAGATAAGACAGATCAGACTACACATACTCTTTGGAGATGCTTCACTAAGCCATACATTTTTAATTAAAGCAGTGTTTTGCTATCTACCCTAATAATCTAGATAACTGAATTATTATTACTGAAAAAAAGTCAGACTCTTTTCTTCACTTAATGCTATTAGGCTCTCCTATACTATTTGCCCTTTGAAAACAAAACAAACCACATAGCTTTACTTTCTAGGTTGTACTCATTCAGAAGCAGTCAACAGAAAATATCCAACAACAAAAACCTGCTTGCAGTCTACATTTAAAATAAGCAACCTGTAAAGAAGAGCACGGAATCCAGTACAACTGCCTTTGGCCCAGAGTACACCAACATGAAGACATGCAGCAAAGAGACCTTTTGCCCCAGTACATTTACAGCTATCACCACATAAATCAAAGCCTAACATGGAGGAGAAAAAAACAATAACCCATCCAGAACTGAATTACAACATAGATCCAGCTGATGTGACATGAACAAAGGGACATTTATGTTTAGGTACAAACACTGGCAAAAGCCAGCCCCATTTTAGATTATTCATTTTGTTGCTGAACCCAACCTATCCCAAATGATTAGCAGGGCTGATTCCCAATAAAAGAGAAACAGGGCCATTTGAATCAGTCATTTTCTATCTTCATCCCCCAAACCTCCTACATCAGAAGATGATAACAAAACAAGCCATATTTTGCAGCAATTTAACATGTTTTTATTACTTCAAGAGATCGTGATTTATGGTTACTGCAGACTTGAGATAAAACACTGCTGAGCACAGTTCCACTGGACTGTAACAACTTCTACTGAAATAATCTCAGTCAACAAATCACCTAACCTTCACATTCTATTAAAAAAAAAAAAAAAAGTATCTGCACTAAAAATCACTGTGAATTTAAGCAGCAAACTGTTGGGATTTCAATGACAGGAAAAATATGCCACCCAGAGTTAGTAACATTTGTTAGTAAATAGAAATATACAAACATTTGTTGTATTTAAGAAATGGGAAAAGCTCCTGTATGTACCATTTAGAGTTCCCTACAGCACATTCTCTAGACACACGAAAAGAAGCATGCACAGTAAAACTGTTCTTCCCTTGTAATAGCTGCTGGCATTAAAGACTTCACCCTAAAACATTTCTCTAGTTTCAATGCCTTGTTTGTGGCCAGTCATCCTATAAATTATACTAAATAATACATGGCACACAAACATACAAAGAGGCAGGTTTATCATTAACTCTAGATTTCCACAGGACAAAACATTATTTATTCTTCGTTTCTGTCATGCATTCAAAATAATGAGATTACCAACTGACAATCTCTTAACTTTGAAAAAGCAGAACTACTGAGGAGAGAGATATGAATAATCAATAAAGAGCTGCTTTGAATGGTGAATACATAAGAAAAGAATTCCTGCTACATTTGCCTTAGCGTCTCTGGTAAAGCCTACCACAGCTCTCATGAGACCCCACCTGGAGTGCTATATCCAGCTCTGGGGTTGCCAACACATGAAGGACATGGACCTGCTGGAGCAAGTCCAGAGAAGGGCCATGAAGATCATGAAAGGGCTGGGGAACCCCCACTATGAAGACAGGCTGAGAAAGTTGGGGTTGTTCAGCCTGGAGAAGAGAAAGCTCCAGGGAGACCTTACAGTGGCTGTCCAGTGCCTAAGGGGGACCTACAGAAATATGGGGAGGGACTTTTTACAAAGGCATGAAATAATAGCACATGGGGTAATGGCTTCAAACTGGAAGAGGACAGACTTAGATTAGATCTCAGGAAGCAATTTTTCACTATGAGGGTGGTGAGACAGTGGAACAAGTTGCCCAGAGAAGCTGTGGATGCCTCAACCCTGGAAGTGTTCAAGGCCAGGCTGGATGGGGCTTTGAGAAACCTGCTCTAGTGGGAGTTTGTCCATGTCTGTTGCAGGGGGGCTGGAACTTGATGATCTCTTAAGATCCCTTCCAACCCAAACCATGTTATGAGTCAATGACTTGCTTTGCTGTATTTCAGGTTTTGTGGAAGCCCAGGTTTATTATTAAACAGGCTAGTCCCAGATAAGCTTTGTGAATGAAGCTTTGTCCCTCCCAATAGCTATGCAAGCAGATAGACAAATTAATTGGTCACACATGGACAAATTATTAGAGTCTAGTTTGATACTTTTGATGGCTAAAATTTAGCTGTCCTACACCAGTACCACTTGGGTAGTCTTCTACTGAGTAAATTACCATTACTGATGTTGCAGTTATATGTTATACTTGTACAAAAGGTAGGTTTGTATTTTGATAAACTGCTAACAGATCCAACCAGAACTGCATTGTTCCTGTGATCCTACCAGGATCTGGAATCAGAATAAAGCCCCAAGTTAATGAATTTTTGGACAGTCTATATAGGCCTTGGACATATCCAAAATACAGCTCAAAATTATTATAAATTGAACAGCTATTGCACTTAACATGCACAAAGGTTTGACAGTTTTAAAGATAATGCACTTCCATACTAATTCAAAACTACAATTTAAGGTGTTCAAAATTGGTCCAGTGTTTCCTACAGCTAAGCAAGACTTCCTCCCCACCAGTATTCATCATTTGGTGTGTCTTGAACCCCAAAGGATATACTTTATTTTAAATCCTAGTGTACCTCCACTCAGAGATCCAAGGCATTAAAGCGTAAACTCCCGTGAAAACAGAAGGCCAGAAAGGACCTTGAGATATTGTACACCTTTGGGGAAAGACTCTTTGTCAGGTAGTGTTGTGATAGGACAAGGGGTAAAGTTTTTTAACGGAAAGAAGGGAGATTTAGACTACACATCTGGAAGAAATTCTTTACTGTGGGGGTGGTGAGGCACTGGAACAGGTTGCTCAGAGAAGCTGTGGATGCTCCATCCCTGGAAGTGTCCAAAGCCAGGCTGGATGGGGCTTTGAGCAATCTGCTCTAGTGGGAGGTGTCCCTGCCCATGGCAGGGGGGTTGGAACTAGATGATCTTTAAGGTCCCTTCCAACTCTAACCATTCTATGAGTCTATGCCACTTTTCCTATTCCAAAGCTGGACCAAATCTATGTTGCACACGGGAGATGTCTGCTAAATCTTTCCTTACAGGTTTCCAACAGGCTACATCCAAAAACTTTGTCGCAGTCTTTTCCAATACTTAACGGTATCTTTCATGAGAAAGTTCTAAAATGTAAACTGAACTCTTTGTGCTCCAATTTAATCTATCATTTCTTGATGTCTGTGGCAATTCCACAAACCATTCCTTCTCCCTCTCCAGCAGTCCTAAACACTTAAAAACTTCTACCATGCATTAATTTACTTCAAAAAACATCTTCCCATTTTCTTGATGAGTGAATTCTTCTTTCTTATTATTCTGCTCTGGGTAGTATCCATTTTGTCCACATCTCTCTCAAAAAGTGTGTCAAATGGGATACATTTCAGATGAGTCTCAATGCATGTCACATACAGGGATTACTTTGTCTTCAGACTATCTTGCTCACGCATTGATAAAACCTCACGTCATCCCTGATTTATTGCAGGGCAACTTAGCTGGCTAACGTTTTCCCTGCTCTGTCCCTAACCTTTCCTAGCTATTTCTTGCAGATTTCCTATTTCATTACTTTTCATTTTGTATTTTCTTTTTTTTTTTTACATTTTACCTAGCACAAATAGCTTACAATCATACTTGCTCAACCACCTCCAAGTTTGTTAGGCCATGCCTACAATTTAAGCTCAAACCGATTTCCAATTAGATTCTTTGTTATTGCTGTAGCTTCTCCCAGTTTCCTATCACCTGCTAATTTAATAGTCATCCTCTAGGATTGTTTGTTAATGAAAAGAGAGACTGGAACCAGAGGTAAGACACACCCAAGGAGCCATTTCTGAAACATGGTCTGACAATGATACTTTTGTTCCCATTCCCTGATATGGTTCTCCAGCTGCTTTCACCATGACAGTTTCATTCAGACTGTACTTCCTCAGATTGTTTGTGAGAACAATTAAATGAAGTAATGTCGGCAGCCTCGCTAAGGTTAATGTGTAAAACATCTACCAAGTTCTCCGTACTAGAGTGACCTGTCACCTCCCCAATGAAAGAAATATGCTTAGTTTAACACTATCTGTACCTCAATATATTCATATTAAACAGATGTTACAAACCCAAAGGCATAAGTCAGCACTTGGTTCTACTCATCAAATATGGGGCAGGTGAAACGCAAATTAAAAAAACCAAAGAGACATTTCACTGCCACAAAACTTTCCTTAAGTGTAATTTATAAAGTAACATCTTAATAAAAGCAAGCAAGGCGACGGGAATGCCTTGGCTATGCTGAATCTAAAATGTCAACCGTTAAGACTTTTAAACTCTATCTCCTCTGCACATAATCTTAATCTCCTGCAACTAAAATGGCATTTGTTTTCCTGTCAACTCGCGGCAGGGCAAATGAACAGGAACTGGGGGAGCAGGTCATTTGTATTTGTTAACAAAGAAACAAAGCAAGATAATTCTGGGCACCTATACTTGATACACAGGATAAATCCAGTTGACTTTTTCTATATTGTAGAAGATATTATGGGATGTTTTTATACTGCATTAGAAAGTATAGTGATGTCTTTACAAAATTAGCTGCTTTTCTCAAAAAAGACATGGCACCATCAGTCTTTCTTTGCTTCCTGAGCAAAGGATTTTTTTTATTAGGTTTTTTTTTTTTACAGCTCTGACTGTCACTTTGTTTGGGGTTTCCTCCTCCTCTTGTCAGCAGGACAGTATTCCGAGCTATTCTTCCAAGATCACAAACTCAAACAGACCAACACATACTGCTGACACCTATGAAACACTGGAAACAATACTGCCCCACCCTAAGACACTTCCCGATGACCTTACCTGTCCTTTCAATTCAACCAAACTTTCAATTCAAAACAAGATTATTTGTGAGTTTTTCCTCTCAGCTCAAAGCTCCACACGCCAGCACAGAGCTCAGTGTCAAAAGGGTGATCTAATCCTACATCCTTCCAAACTTCAGAGCTCTGCAGATTGGAAACTCATCTGAAATCTCTCCTAGTTTTTCCCTGAAGATCCACTGCAGTGCCCGAGCAAAACAGTACACTTGATTGGCTTTCACAACTGTCCCCCTGCAAGGCTGAGACTTTGTCAGCTCCTCTCCAGTCCAGTTTTGGATCTTTTGGGATCTTTTCCTTTACCCCAATCCCAGGAGCAACATAAAAAGTCTATTCAGCCTTGGCTGATCTGGTCAATTTGGCACTGTTTTATCACAGGAGACTTGATGCAGTCCTCTCCTTTCCCTCACAACATATGCCACCTTTTGTTCTTTTGAAAAGAGTATGTACTTTAACTGCTGTAGAAGAGAAAATAAATAGGGAAAAATAAAAAGTACCCAGTATTCAAAATGGCTAACAAGTGATTCCTTCAATGCGGGTAAAAAACCCTTACTCCCACTATTGCATCTTTAAAGAACTAACTGGCAATTAATCACCTGCTACATGATTTTAAACCTGGCTTCATCTTAAACTACATGCTGCTCACAGCAGGATTGGGACCACATTTTTAGCTTGGAACACTAAAGATAAAGTCAGCTAACGTGCCTGCAAATACTTATTCTGTTCCTTATCTCTGACTTCAGTTTGGTTTTGCAGTTCATCTTTAAGAATTGGTTTAAGATTCTAATTTTTCAGATACTATGTAATTATCAGTTGTGGAAGTCGCAACAATTCGTTTTGTTAATGACACACTAAGAAAACCTTTTGCACACAAATGTAAAACCTATACTGTGAAGAACAGAGTATTGCTAGCAAAGGAATTAATGCTAAATAACAGACTCGTCATGCTCAAATAATGTCTACTCTAAATAATTCAGAATCCCACCTGTTTACAGTAGCACTCCTTCAACATCCATCAAAATCACACTCTCTGGATTTCCTCTGACTAAATCTATGCTTCAGATACTTCAAGATGAAATTGCTTACTGCAAATACTTCCCAGTATCCAGGGGTTTTATAAGCAAAGAAAAGATAGCCTACAGAAAACAGTATCCTTTCTCTGCCACCACTCTTGAACAATACACTTACTTGATTATCCCGGCAGCATTACACAAAGCTTACCTACAGTCTCGGTCTGCTCTGAACAGTAACCACAAAATTCAAGCTTCACCTGAGCCAAATGGCAAGAAAAAAATAATCCTGCCATCTTTGACTTAGAATCATTTCATAGAATCATTTAGGTTGGAAGAGACCCTTGGGATCATCGAGTCCAACCATCAAAACTTACAGAGGTTTAGTTGTAGGCATGTAATGACAAGGGAGTTACATGGAAAAGATGTAATAAAACTGCTAGTCTGGATAATTGAGGATAAATTCTTAAAAAAGCAGCAGGAACAAACCAGGAAAGAAACTGCAGTAGTAAGATTCCCAAGTTCAGGACTGATACTGATCCCAGTACAAAAGACAGCTGAAAGCAGCAGGCAAAGGGTCATCCTTCAGAGTAACAACAGCAACAAAAACCATCCACCTAACACACACCAAATGTGAATTTTATCTCATCATGCACTATTACCTTAGTGAATCCACTTTTTGTAACTTTCAAGTCACTCTCAGAGGCAAAACTCCATATATTCAAACACTCCATCTTAAAAACAACAAACTTGAAACTATTTCAGAAGACAGCTACAGCACAGAAGGTCAGTAAACAGGAAACAATGAACAATTAAAGCTATAAGCACACAACATCAAAATTGAAATTTATAGAGGAAGAAGTAGTATAAATATCAAGTTTCTAACTGCTTTTAGTAACTTCTGTAGTGCCTTGGGAAGTAAAATCCTCCTGCTTTCTAACAGTCAAGAAAATTCTTAATCCTTTAAAATCTCTACTTCCTAGACAGCATCTACAGCAATTGTAAGGCAGCTACTAAAACTTCACCTCTCACTTCCTCTTGTTAACCATTCCCTTTAACCGCAATACCACATATTGCGTCATTATCTCTAGTAACTTGAGTTTTGATATCTTCAGTGGAGGAAGCCATGAAAATCTTAAACAGAAATTTCAAAATTGGCTGTTTTCAGAACAAGAAAAAACTGAGAGAAATGAAAATGAAGTGCTGCAAGCAGGCAGCTATGCTGCAGCTGATCTGAAGACAGATAACAATAAAATACAGTAATCACTCCTGAAACTTCTGAGGCTTACCGACAGAGCCAGCTAGTCAGCACTGTCAAGCAGTACTCACTGCAGCTTGAGAAAACAATTATTTGAATCAAAAACTACTATATGAATACACAGAGTTGTGTCTGAGACATCTCCAGATTTACATCACATAATAATCAAGCCATTTGGACAGGCCTCCTCTCTCTCTGTATTCAACACCTACGCAATTTTGGATTCGGTTCATAACATTTGCAGGAAAAACTGGTGCCACCTCTAGTGCTGATGCTCCCCTACTGGGAACCTATCTACTTGCATCACTTCACTACCATGAATAATAGCAGAAGCTACCGCCATATGGGCAAATAGGCTCAGTACCCTGCCATCCCAAGATGCCAGCGGAAATGTGCCTAGGCACTGGACCGCTCAACATGAGTGTCCCCAAACCAGAACATCTGTAACAGAGTCTGCACTCAAAATTGTGAGGATAAGGTTTGATTTTCCTTGTCTCGTTTCCTGCCTTCTCCCCTCAAAGCATGCTCAGATGAAATTCCCCTAGCCTGCTGTTCACTTGGTGCATTTCCCTCAAAGCATAACAAGCACACACACACAAATGAGTTCCCCATAAACAGAGATTTTCTTTTTTCTATTAAAAGTTATTACGTTGCTACAATTATTAAGTTGGGCCGATTTTCCAACAAACAAAACTGCTAACTAAAAAGGAACCTCACTTCTATTTCAGAAAAAAAAAAAGGAATTTGCAATAGTTTGGTTAGAATGCTTTATTCACATCAGTGAAGCTCTGCAGAAACACTTGAGTAAGTGCACCTGACTTTGGAATACCGCAGTCATTTACTTTCTTTCCTGGAAACACCACCTATAATTAAAGTCACCCCTCCAGTTGGTATAGTCATGTAGCCCTCACTCCTTCTGGCATACAAGTGCCCCACATGAGCAAAACACTTGGACAAAACACATCCTTTAGCTCAGACCCGTCAGGCAGGATTGCTCCCAACAGAAACCTGGGTTCAGAAGTCAGAGATCAAGGAAGCACCTGAAACTCTCCAACGACTCCTGCTACTGCTGCACTGCAGGCCAGCTGAACCCAGCGTGCAGAACAGCACAGAAATTTTAACGCTCTAAGCCTGCAAAGTGTGGTCATTGCTTGGATGTAATAACTCACATTCTCTTTGAAATAAGGAAAACCTCTCGGAGATAACTGTTCAAGGCAAAGCCATAAAATCCTAATTAGTGTTCATTACTGGAAGTGGACTGAGCAGCCCTACACGTTCAGATGGTGTACTGCACATTAGCAAAATTAGCCGCTGAGAAGGACACGAAGCTCCTAGAACAGGGGACGGCCATGAACCTGGCTCTTACACATAGGAAAGCCCAGGAATTTCCTCCAGAAGAGGAATTAACTAAGCAGGGAGGCGTAACCCGTCCTTCCCGTCAACACGGATACCCGCAGCTTCCTGCGCCGCCGAACACCTCACCTATGCTAACACCGATTTATTCCGTTCCGGGAGCAGCCTCTGCACCCACGACAGCTTCCAACACCTGCTTCATCGCACGCCGGAGCTGCTAAGCAACGCCGCACCTCGAACTTATTGAAATAAAACTTACTAATTTTACCCCAAACCCTTCCCTTCGGTAGCGACGGGTTTCGCAAGGCGGCGTGGGAAAGCCCGTGCCGAGCAGCCCACTCCCGGCTCCCGTGACTCACGCACGGCTGGGCGGGAGCGGCTGCGGGCGACACCGGGGGCCGCGCCGGGCCTAGGCCCC
>VZTM01035990.1:1865-31320 GCA_013400555.1 Jacana jacana
TCTCAAAGAATTTAAAAAACGCCAAAAAAAAAAAAAATTAATAATTAAAATACTCAAGTAAAACACCGTCACAGACTCGGTATGATGGAGATAATTAATTTTCAGTACACATAAATAAAAATTTGGCTCCAGATCCAGTAAGCACATGTGTACAAAACTTATATGGAAAATTCAAGAGAATTATGCTATTCTCTCTCCATGTCTGTTCTTTATCTGCTGGGGAAAAAAAAAGTGTCAGCTAAATTTAAAATTGATTGAAAGTTGTCCAGCCCTGTAATATTCAGTTCAGTAATGGTCTCCAAGTCAAAAACACTTGAAAAATGCCTAAAGTGCTGTCAACAAGCTCTTCAAAACACATGGAGTCCTGCTTAGGTCTCAGGCATCCAAGTTACTCTTTCAAAAGCCTTTAAAAAATAACCAACCCATGCTATCAGCCTGTCATTTGTGACCTGCCCAGCACGGCCACTCTTAATAAGGCAGAACACTGCATAGATAGAATAGTTATTTATTGGAAACAAATATTTACACAAAGTATAAAGGCAATGACTTCAACCATTTGTTTTTTACCAAGCCAAAGCTGCCTCATTACAAGATTTGTTCAGTAACATGATAACATTTAGCAACAATGCAGAATATTTTAAATCCCTGAGATTGAGGCCCTCTCACCTTTTATGCACTGCATCGTCCTCTCCCTATCCCCCTCCTTCCCCCCCAACATACTAGAAATTTAATTTCCCGCTCAGTTGTGCTTTTAGTGGATTACCTCCAAAATTACAGTTTCATTCTTTACATCAGCATGAAATTTTAAAATGCAAGCAAGCCCACATTTCATACCGAGTTCATTAACGTTCAGTTGCAGGCTTCCAGTTAAAAATTACTTCCAGTCTGAAGCTGGTATCCAAGCTACTTTACACACAGGGCTACTGACTCTGAAGATAAAACTTGTTCCCCATAAATCTGACATGCAAGCCAACTCCAACTTTTTTCCCATCTGGACACAGCCGATGGCTTTTACTGTTCAGACAGGGACATTAAGATGTGAATGCAAGGCTTTTGGCACAAGTCCCTTTATATCTGGACTTAAAGCCATGACAAGGAAGCTTAGTAACACAGAGTTCCAGTTCCTACTGCAGACTTTATATTAATTTACCTATATGACCTCAGCAATTTTTAGGTTTATAACAGGCAGACAGTTTAAGAATTGCAAACTTGGGTAGCCAAAGTGTTTCCTCCTAAGCAATGCAAGCTCCGTTATTCAATTCAATCCATTATCCAAATTCAAGTAGGAAGCCACCCTGCAAGGCCACAAAGGCAGATCCAGGCATGACACGTGTAGAGAATTTTGAGTCCAATTTCAAACATTTTTCCTAGCAAGATTGTTGTCTCTTGTCTGAGGATGTAATATTTCAATAAACACAACTCCTCCTCTATCACTCCTGAAACGTGATAATCAGCACAAGCAAGGCTGAGTACTTTGAAAAGGATGCAGCTGATGCCACCTTGTCAGCAGCTTCAGTTGGAAATGGAAACAAAGATCTACTAAAATTCAAGGCAGAAACCCACTAAAAGAAAATTCTTTCAAATACACTGGATAAAATCTACCTCTGGTAACAGATAATAGCCCACTCCTGTAAGCATAGAGCTCTAGGAATTAAACAATTCAGACAACTTTGACCTACGTGCTCTTAGAATAATTACGGCAGGCTGTTTGCATATCCTTCAAGAAGGTAGGCACGCCACTCTGCAAAGAGAAAAGTGGAAAAATCATTCTTGTATGATGTAATCAAGAAAACCTATAAGCAAGATGAGAACTCCCACTATATAGATCAAAGCCTTCAAAGAGAGACCGCACAAAGCAGCATATGATTCAGGAACAGACTGCATTGCTGAAGTTCAGTTGTGTTAAGGCTATTCACATGTGCTCAGAAACGCAGATTTGTTGGGTTTGTTGCATAAATTTACCTGGCTGGTTGAACAACCAAAGGAATTTGATAGGAATAATTTAAGACAACTACCACTAGAGCAGACAATATCAAGACTCTAAAAAATGGGACTGCATTAAGAGCTAGAAAGGTCAGTACATCCATTTCAGAAAAAACATAAATTTTACCCAGCATGCAGAAGACAGGTATGGATGTAGTCAATACACGGTTTGAAACAGATTAGCCAAAGAGGATTGTGGTGTAAACCTTCCATTACCTTGGCAGCCCAGTTGATCAGCCGTGATGGAATCATGCCACCAGGATTATCAAAGTAGTACATATAGACTAGAGATGAGAGAGAAGTTACCAGAAAGCTATTCAGCCACAGTCTGAGTATTAGCTATGACACTGTATGACAGAAGCTGTCGGTGTGCATGACTGAATCCCCAACTATTACAGTTCTGCTCTAAATTCTTCACAACAAAAAAGTCCACTTGTACGGAAGTGGAATGGGGAGTAAGTACAGCCATTCCCAGTTAACTTCTGGGAAGCTGAGACTACTGCAAACCATTTTCAGCAGCCTGTTATAAAATAAGGTTGTCTTTAAAGGGCTAATCTCAGATAGGAGTCAATCTCTAGGCAAAACTTTTAATCTATAAATCTCTCAAACATAATATTTATATCATTGCTGAGTTAATGACACTGCAGCTACGACCAGAGTCTACCCAACTGATCTGGCTGATGGGAAAAAAAGCACAGGTGGGAGAGTGGGAAGTGGGAGCAAAATTAAGTGGTCAGTAGTTTATTCTTAATCACCCAGGTCAACTGTTAAAGATTCTCAATAACAGCACACTGCACTGGGCATTTCCAAAAGTTTCATTAATTTTAAAATATTCCTCATGCTCAGTACATCATAGAATCATAGAATCATTCAGGTTGGAAGAGACCCTTGGGATCATCAAGTCCAACCATCAGCCCTACTCTACAAGTTCTCCCCTACACCATATCCCTCAATACCACATCTAATCTACTCTTAAACACAGTCAGGGATGGGGACTCCACCACCTCCCTGGGCAGCCCATTCCACTGACTGACCACTCTCTCCGTGAAAATTTTTTTCCTAATGTCCAGCCTAACCCTACCCTGCTGCAGCTTGCAGCCATTCCCTCTTGTCCTGTCGCTCATTGCCCGTGAGAAGAGACCAGCACCAACCTCTCTACAATGTCCTTTCAAGCAGTTGTAGAGAGTGATGAGGTCTCCCCTCAGCCTCCTCTTCCTCAGACTAAACAACCCCAACTCCCTCAATCGATCCTCATAAGCCTTGTTCTCCAGGCCTCTCACCAGCTTTGTTGCCCTCCTCCGTACTCGCTCCAGCACCTCGATATCTCTCTTGTGCTGAGGTGCCCAGAACTGGACACAATACTCAAGGTGCGGCCTCACCAGTGCTGAGTACAGGGGGACAATCACCTCCCTACTTCTGCTGGTCACACTATTCTTTATGCAAGCCAGGATGCCATTGGCCTTCTTGGCCACCTGGGCACACTGCTGGCTCATGTTCAGCCTCCTGTCGACCAGCACCCCCAGGTCCTTTTCTGCCAGGCAGCTCTCCAGCCACACTGCCCCAAGCCTGTAGCGATGCATGGGGTTGTTGTGGCCCAAGTGCAGGACCCGGCACTTGGCCTCGTTGAAGGCCATGCCATTAACATTGGCCCATCTATCCAGTCTATCCAAGTCCCTCTGTAGAGCTTCCCTGTCCTCAAGCAGATCAACACTCCCACCCAACTTAGTGTCATCTGCGAACTTACTAATAGTGTTTTCTATATCCTTATCTATATCATTGATGAAAATATTAAAAAGGAAAGGCCCTAGTACTGAGCCCTGAGGAACACCACTTGTGACCGGCCGCCAGCTGGATTTAACTCCATTGAGCACCACCCTTTGGGATCGTCCTTCCAGCCAATGCTGGATCCAGCAGATCGTACGTTCGTCCAGGCCATGAGCAGCCAGTTTTTCCATCAGAATGTGGTGGGGGACAGTGTCAAATGCTTTGCTAAGATCCAGATATATTATATCCACTGTCTTCCCCCGTCCAACAATTGGGTTATCTTATCATAGAAGGAGATCAGGTTCGTCAGGCAGGACCTGCCTTTCATAAACCCATGCTGACTAGGCCTGATCCCCTGGCTGCTCATTACATGGCTGGTGATAGCACTCAAGATGACCTGTTCCATAATCTTCCCTGGTATCGAGGTCAGACTGACAGGTCTAGTTTGCTGGATTGTCCCTTCTGCCCTTCTTATAGATGGGCGTTACATTTGCCACCTTCCAGTCCATGGGGACCTCTCCAGTCAGCCACGATTTAAGGAAGATGATGGAGAGAGGCTTGGCCAGCACGTCTGCCATCTCTTTCAGCACTCTTGGGTGTAACCCATCCGGTCCCAAATCATCCACTTTATAGCAACTGGTTTAGCTTTAAATTTCCAATCTGCCTCTTTGTGCATTTTGCTAATACATACACTCTTTGGCTACATGACTTGAGATCACAGTTTCTGAACCTCTTACCTTTAGATCCAGTCTTGCCATCACTTTCAATTGCCAGACTTTGTTTATAGCTTTTAACTCTGATAATGCCAGGCTTTTCAGGGCACTGAGGAACAGACACACTTTGAGCTAACACAACCCAGACCTTGCGCCCGTCAACATCCATCTCTCGGCATTCACGAATGTAGACATACTGTATTCCAAGTTGAGGAGGCACATCAAAACACTGTTAGTTTGACATACGATGAATCAACAAGTAAATTCCATTATAAATAGCAGCCCCTTCAACATATTCCTTATGCTTCTACAAGATGCAGTCCTGCAGAGTAGGAATTCAGTTATGTGAGCTTCCGTTGTGTTCGCAAAGACGCACCCACGCTCTTCTTCATGCTACACGTATTCATGTAACATGAGGAGTGCAAGATCTTACATCAAGTTGAGCAGAGCAGTAGAGTTGGTACCTTGTTGGAATCCTTGGTGAGCAGGGGACAAAAACTGCACGAGAAACAAAAAGCTCAAAAGGATACATCTCTGTTTGAGAGAGGAAAAGGGTATTTCACTTCCCAGTAGATCACTTTTTCACCATTGTATGTCTTCTCATACAGTTCTACAGTTGAAAAAAGAAGATTGTTACATATTTTCAATTACTGCAACAGAACCATACGTGGCATAAAAAACTGCTCAGATTTCTGACCCGAACACATTTTACACACTATCCTTATGTCAAAATTTGATACATACAGAGTTGTAGCAGTAGAAGACATTTAAAACGTTCTGTAGCAGGGCTGGTGAAGAACCAAATACACAAGAGAAGCTGGCCAGGTTTTCTTCTGCTATTGAATTCATTGAGGGGGAAAACACACCTCCATCAACAAACAAACAAAAAACCCAAACAAAAAAAACCTAAAAAATTCTGGGAGGAGGCAGTCAAATTCCTTTTTAGACAGTTTGTTCATTCAAAGCTTTTCCATCTCAAACCTTTTTCTTCACCTATGCATATTCTGTATAATTCTGAGTGACAGGTACAGTATGCTTTCTCACAAGCATGTCATTATCCTCATAAATTATTCCAAGTTAACATGGAACTAGGATGAATACTGCTTTCTAATACGTGAAGAGGTCTTATATGAGGGATTAATGATGTTTGGAAAAGCCATTAGAAATTTCACAGCAGTATATACAGGCAACACTGAACACAAAGCTTGAGCAGTTTATGAGCCTTTATTACACCACCTTCAGTCTGTCTGGAAACTCAATCAGAAGGCAGCTGGATAGGAAAAAAATATCTAAGAATAGTCCCTAAGACATGCCAGTGACTCAGTCAGGTAGTAGCATTGCAGAAAGGAGAGAAAGTAGTTCAAATCAAACTACATAATTGAGTTTGAAAATCTGTCTACTGTACGGCTTCTTCCCTTGAAGAAAGGGATTATCAGGGTAACGGACAGGACAAGCCATGGGACTAAGCCATGGTAAATTCCTGTCTGCTGAGGGACTGCTCATTACATGGGTGCAGTCAAAGAAGGTGTGATCCAGAAATACAGTTCACATTAACAGGCAGAGTGGTCTTTTCCTTCTTTAGTGCAGACTTCTGCCTAGAGGGGCTATATATCCTTCAGAGCTAACGCACGCTTTGCCACACACAGCACTTTCTGTGGTTTAGAAAAGAAGGCTAGAACAGACTGTTAATCTCACTGATAAGGCAGGAAGACTCTTTTCTTATATAACATGTTCTAAACTATGCTTCTGTTGTACGTCCCGCAGTTCAGCTGTCACCCACAAAACCAGGTTTCCACTCCTCTTCTCTAGGCTGGAGTGGCATTGCATGCACCATACTGCCCGTGCTGTCTTACACTACAGCATTATGCTATCCACCAGAGGTCACTGGAACATTGGCTTATAAACTTTACCTTCATTTCTAACTGCAGAACTTTCCTTTTCCAAAGGAGTTAAGATACTAGTTTAAAGACCTCAGTGCATTTGCTAGCTACTAAATCATCTACCCTTGTATCTTTGCAACCACAGAAAAAACACACAATAGGTAAGTCACATCCCACCTGTGTTCACCTCCGTCTGTCAGTATTAGCACACAGCTTCTGATCAAACCAGCGTACAGTACATTTTAATCAATAACCCGAGAAGCTGTGGCTGTCCCATCCCTGGAGGGGTTCAAGGCCAGGCTGGATGGGGCTTTGAGCAACCTGGTCTGGTGGGAGGTGTCCCTGCCTGTGGCAGGGGGCGTGGAACTTGATGATCTTTAAAGTCCCTTCTAACCCGAAACATTCTACGATTCTTTGATTCACTTGGCATTTTTACAATAGATAACAAGTCTGTTTTATTCATTATAGGCACAGCTGCATTCACTTCCTTAGCAGTAATTATTACCATTAAATTGTTGGGAAATATGATCTCAATCAGGATGGAGTTGGAATCAGGAGTAGCAAGTTTCAGTATTGCTCAGGCCCAGCCATTTGTATTGTGTCACAGAAGCACATGGTTACTCAGTCACTACTCTACAGTTTAGTCACAGTGTCCCTGATGAATTGGCAGCTGCAGCACGGACCAGGCCTCATGATGTCCACATCCAAGAGCCTGCTTTGGAAACAGCCAGGGCCCTAACAGCAATGCAGCTGCAGCAGCAGACTGATACTAACATTTCTGAGGCCTCAGACAAACTACTGGCAAGAATAGATCACAGCACAACCTCGCTGAAGCTCTCAGGAATCCTGTCCATACCTGCCTCCAGCCAGGCCTTTTTAAAGGGTTTTGCTGAATGGAACTAGAGGACAGAGATCAGCTCCTCTGATGCAGGATCAGTTACTTTTTCAACTAAAAAGGCAGCTACTTCTACTCTGGTGATGTTTTTGTTTCCTCACCAGCCAGCAGTTCGGCAAAGAACTCTACTTTGGACTGCCCTTATTGCATCGCTGTAAGAGCAACAAGGAATACAAACAGTAAGAGAAATAGCAAGAGGGCTCTGAATGGAAGTTTTCTCATTTTTCTCCCAAAATTTTGGGAGAAAACCCAAAATTATATTGTCTACATTGAAAACATTGGCTAGCACTACTTTATCATATGTGCAGTTCTAAAGAATGGCTGGGCTTTTGTCGATTTTTTAACGTAAAAGAAAAGCGTTAACCTTATGCTCATGCCCTTCAAGAGTTAACTTCTGTAAAATACTGGACTTGAAGTCCCAGCACAATTTACAGATGAACATATCATGGTCAGCAGGGATATAAACACCAGCTCTGCAACATTATCTAGTTTTTAGTTGAAGGGTGTAGCTTCCCCCAACTGCTTCCTTTCTTTTCTCTAAGAAAGCATTACAAAAAAAAGTGTTTGTTTAAGAAGGATTCAGTTCTTCTAAATGCACTACAATCATAGATTACTGGAGTAATTTAAGATAAAACAGTATTTTTATATCCTATATGATAATCTTGAGTCGTATCCAGAATAATAATGCCACAGGCAGTACCAGTAATCATTCACCATGGAGCTGTTCTAGGCTTAACAAGCATGTTTAACAATTCTTTGGTTTGTAACACTGTTCTTTGTTCAGTTTTGTTCACTTTGACCGTGTCTCAGTTTTATTGGCCTGAACTGATTTTAAGCACAGATTTAAGATGGAAGGGTTCCCCATCTTTAAAATGAATGGATTACTGGATGCCTGCATCAGCTGAATCCTTGCCTTGTCACTGCTGACTTGAGATGTTTTAACATGATAGGGATTATCCAGGTTCAACTCTTTTTCCAAGACATTAAATAAATACAACTAAATTACTTACTCTTTTGTCTGTAAAAGCCCAAAGTCACCAGCTGTTCTCTTGATACACCCGTTGCTAACTGTAAAAGGTGCCAAGAACAACCAATGTTTTCAGGAAAAGACATTCCATCACACATGAAACTGGCGTGAGCCATTGCCCTGCTCCCCTCCAATATGCAAAGGTGCAGAAAAGGTACCATCTCCATTTTTCCACAGAACATCTGCTGAAATTTAACTTGGGAATTACAACAACTAGAAGCTGCAAAGTGTGCCAGCATAACAAATGATGCCAGTTACATGCTTTAAACAACATGGAAAGAATTCATTCCAGAAGGAAGCTACATGATGATGAGAGGTCAGCTGTTCCGAGTCAGTGGTTACTGTTGTATTTGCAGAGCACAACTTTATCACAGAGGATACAGCACTGGCTGGAAGTCTTTGGATGCAGCAACTTAAAATACTTCAGAAGAAAGTTTTTGTAGGAAAGAGTCAATATGGACATAAAGCTTGCTTTTTAACTGCCTAGATGAGCTTACCTTTAACATACTGATCCCATTGTTTCCTGAAATCTAAATCCATGTAGACATCTGCACACAGTTTTGGGGGACAGTCAGCAAGACCACCAAAGATTTTATACTCATAAAGTCCTGATTGCTGGGGAAACAGAATGGGGAGAGGAAAAGTCACACAGGAAAGGGAAATACTTTACAGCAGGGAGAATAGCTGAAGGAAGTTAGGTGGGGCACATACTACAAATTTGCTTAAGAGCTGTGAAAGTGTTCAAAAAACAATGCAAGATTCAGTCTGTAACCTCTCGACTTTTTCATCTCTACATGAGAGTTTAAATCCAGACAGGCTGGCCTGCACAGCACAATGGTTGTTCTGTCCCTTACACCAGTCCGATTCTACTCCTCAGTAGTTCTAACGGGAACGTGTTCCTTCACCCACACCTCTTTCAATCTCCAGTGGTCAATAAACCCTGCCCAGAAGCATTGAATTGTTGGGACAAGGTCTCCAGGCCCTAGATAACGGACTTAAGAATCTCACCATTTCCAGGAGGTTACTGAGTACTGCATGATCTGGAATAAGTTTTCCAGCAAGTTGGGTATGCTTAATACTTGAGGCTGCGGTACAAGAACGCTTTGTAAGGCTCATGCTTATGTGCAATCCACTATTATATCTGCCTCAAATATTTATCAGCTATTTTCTTTCTCAAAGCTGCCTGCACTGAAAAGGTAGGGTACAGGATATCTTCTATGTTAATGCCTTTAATGTTTCTCTCAACATATAGAAGTTCCATCTATGCCTATAAAGAAATGTTTGTTCTGTTGTTAGTGCCTGTTCAGGTACTAAATTGAAACAATGAGAATATCTTGGATATATAGTGTAGGAATCAAATTCGGGCATTCCCAAAGAAAGGGAGGGAAGGATTACACAATGTTCTGCTAATGAATGGCTGATTTTATTTCTTCCCTGCTCTTTCACAAATAAACCCTTGAATGTGAAGATTTGATGTACCAGAAGGTACTAATGGGACCAAGAAGCTTAAGCTACTCATCTTCACTGTGGCTTCACTGAAGATGAATAACATCAAGCCTGAACAGTTCAGCACCTGTACAGCCACACACACACATATCATCTTTGTAAAAGGCATCACAAGAAAAAAAATATTTTGGAAATATCACAGCTGATATTGAGCTGAGACCCAACAGCATATGCCAAAGCACTACACTGGTACTTGAAAAATAGCTGTTTTAGCTTAAGCAGTATTTCATTCCAAGTCACTAGTCAGAAATGCTGCGTGGGTTACCTCGCATGTATGTATATTTACATTGTGTCTCATAAGGCAGAACAGCAAACCATGGTTGTGCTCACTCTTCTCTTAATTCAGAGAACAAGCCTTACTTCCTCACATCAGGGGCCCACTCTTCCACTTCTTGTGAAAGGGGGAAATATCATCCCGACCCTTTCTGAATTACCTCCTGATTTTAAAGGGAGACAGGTGGAAAATCAGTTTGAAAGGAGTTTTGGAGAGAGGGAGAAGGAAAGCAAGCAGCAGTCTGCAGATCAGGAGGATGCTCAGGAACTGGTGTGCGAGGAGCGCTTTCTCCATCGCTACACCCCCCTCGGAAGGGGCTGGGGAGAGGAGCAGGACCCCGTTGGGCCCACAGACACCCCTGGCTCCGAGAGCGCCTTCCCTTCCACCAGGAGCCTTTCCAGCCGCCAGCCGTTCTCAAGCTTTCAGGGCTCGCAGTGTGCGGGTTCCCCGGCAGGCACTGCAGGAGAGCGGCTTTCCCCGTCAGCAGTTAATAGCATTACCCTGAAAGCTGCTTTCTGCGAGCCGGGAGAAACCGAGCCCTGCCCGGTAGTGCGAGGACCTGAGTCCGGCCTGTACGGGGAGCGGAGGGGGACCTGCCGACCCCGGCTAGCGGCTCCGCACGGGGACGTGCCGCCGCTCCCCTGCCCCCGGCGCTCCCCAGTACCGCTCCGCTCCCCGCCCCGGCGGCGCTGCCCNCCGCCGGGTCCTCCCGGGGTGGGTGTGCCCGCCGGGCGCTGCCAGGCAGCGGGGAAGGGGGGGTGTTATGGTGATGTAAACCTGCCCGCACGGGTATAGGCGGACCTCTCTGCTCAGCACGCTTTGCCCCTGCTTTCTCCGGTTTTGGGATGGGGTCTCGTTTCCCCGCGGAGCGTGGCGAGAGCGGTGGTGCGAATCGTCGGGCTGGTACCAGGGCAGGGCTCGGTCCCGTTGGTGTGTTGGCCAGGGCACTGCCTTTTTGGGGCTTCCCCAAGGACAGAGATCCAGTAGTTTCAATGGGTATTTTTATATTTTATTTTATTTTCCACATTTCAAAAAGGAGTTTACCATATGGACTGTTCATATGAGAACAGATAAAGAACCCAGAAAGGCTGTACACCTGGTTGGTGTGATAAACTGTGAACTGTCTGTTCCTTAAACCTCACTAGGTGGGGTAGTCTTCTTGATAGGCCTTATTGGAGAAGTGAGTGGTTGTACTGTTCCACAAGAAGTGCCAAGATAACCACTAGCCACCGGCTATGTAAACAGAATGTGCATGCATGACTAAGAAGGGTAAGGGGGGGGGTTGTGAAGACAAGGAATTTGTGAGGTGAGGAAGATGAGAAGTCTTCATCGCATGACCACCAGGAGGTGAGGAAGGCAGTGAACGAGCCCCCAGCAACAAGATATGCAGACGCAGAGTACACCGCTGGAAGTCAAAGGATATAAAACTGGCAACTTTCGGGAACTGGGTGCGCGCCGTCGGTGGAGTGGGACTCCCGGGCTGCCCAGCGCTGTTTTGCTTGCTGCCACTTGCTAAATAAATATTACAAATTTTAATTGGCTCAGTCTCGCATCAGTTTGTGGGATCAACTTATAACAGTTGGTAGGTATGTTTGATACAGGAGGCCCAGCGGAAGGGGCAGCAGCTCCAGCTGGTGTGGGCTGGGGTGGGCAGGATGTAAGGGGATAGAAGACTCACCACGCCGAGCTCGGGAGATCTGTACACCTATAACAGTATGCTAATGTGCAAGACTGGCACAGAGAGCCAAAGCATTCAGGTCATAAAAAATGGAAGTGGTTAAAGCAGGTTTTCTCCCAGGAGTTGTAGATCTGTTTTCATCACAGCTTTATTCCAATTCCCGTGAGATTTTCCTGCTGAACACTCTCTCTTCAGAATAAAACACAAGCAGCTCTGAGCTATGGGATGTCATCAGACGTGCTGACTGACAACACTAGCCCCAGTGCACTTGGTGGTAACCTCTGTGCAAGGCTGGCGAAATTTAGCTTTTTCTAGCTTCTCTGCTAAGTGGCTAAGTTCTTTGACAAAGGGTTCACTTATGTCAGCTGTCCCTTCTAGTTCCAGTCAATTGGCTGGTGAGCAGAGCATGAAGATTTCTGGCTGACTCTGGTTTGGACATAGAGGCTGAACATCATCCTTGCACAGCCCAGAAAGCTTTTGCAGAGAGTTGTGGCAAAGGCAGGATGGTATCTCACAACTCCAGCATGTGAATTTGATGCCAGAATTTGACTTGTAGCGTTTTTCTAAAATAATGTCACTGATGGTGAAAAGTCTCTGTTCATACATTGCCTGCTCTCACCTCCCTAGTGAATCCGATAGGCACACGTTCCAGCTCTTTTGTTTTAGTTTCATATCATGCTTACATGTATTATGACCTTTTATTATTAATATTTATACAATATGTATAAAATATTTTGGCTTATTTGTGTTCTTTGTGAATTACAGTGGTGTGCTTTCAGTCAGCCAACTGGTTCTCCAAAACATGATGACAGTACAGTTCTTACAGCTGAACCCTTAGGAGTAAGTTCTTGGCTGAGCTGAGTTGACTTCAGTGGAGCTGTGCTGCTCACCCAGCTGAGATCTCATCTGTAAATCAGAACAGGAGACAAGGGTCTGTAGATGAGACTGCTTTAGTTTGTCTTGCAGAAAAACTTATTTAAATGGTAGTTTTACTTTTGCAGTGATTTTATCAGGTTTCTATCTCACCTTTAGTTCCCAGTCATGCTTTGGAATAGGGCTCATGTGAGACTGAAAGAGCTTGTGGCTCTTGCTTCTAAAGAGAAGACTTTCATCCAGTATGAAAAAAGAGGAGTTGTGAGTCAAAGGTTGATGTTGAATATGCAGCGAGGACATGTGCCTGTAAATGATCCCGTGAGATTAAATGATCTCTTAAGGAGCCTTGTTTGTGCAAAAGAACTGATGTGATCACAGTGCAGGGTTGCCTATTGTTTCACTGTAGACATTTGGTATTATATGGCTGTGTGCATGGCATGAGAGCTGTACGTCAGCCAGCACAGGCCAGCCACTCCCTCCTCCCCTTAGCACTCCCATGGAAAAGGAGATTTATCTCACAAGGCTACCCCAGGGACCAAAACTTTCAAACAAGACGTTACTATGTGACCTTTTTTCTTGGTAAATAAGGAGTGGTGAGTACTAAGAAAGCACAAACAGTTCTGAAAGGAGACTTTATTTTCCATTTTTCTGTATGTTTATGTAAGCATTATTTATCACTTGTATGACCATGTGTTGCCGTAGCTTAGGGACGGAAGCTAAACTTTGAACCCAAATCCTTTGTTATCTGCATCACTAGATATTGTGGCTGTAGTCTGGGGTGAGTTCAGCCACAGCAGGGACTAACTTCCTAGAACTCTGCCCCAACAGTGGGATAGCAACTGCTTTGAGGCAGCTGGTTCTGGGAACATGAACCCAAGCTTGAGCACAGCTACCAAAGGCAGCCTAGATACAGCACGATCCAGTCCCACGCACGGATCAGGGACCTGAATATTAACTGAATGAAAATAGAGGGTTACTATTCTAGGGCAATGAGGAGGAGTTTCAAAAGCGCCCACAACTTGACCCACATGCTTAGTACTTCTTGGGTATTTAGCTGCTGCTGCTTTCAGAGCTAAATGATACCTCAAGGAAACTTGCTGATCAGAGCTATCAATGGGATTAGTGCACCTAAATCGCCCACCTGTTTTTTAGGATGGAAATAATCTGTATATTTCACCCTAGCACCTAATCTGCTACTGAAGTCAACTCTGAGTAATCCATTGAATTCTATGGTGTGGGATCAAACCAGTAACTTGGACAGTTCCTCCAGCAGGAAATCATACATGGCCAGAAATGAAAACAGTAGTGAAGATTATGTTGGTGTTTTCAGGCCCCAGAAAATTTTCAGTGTTGTGTTTTGGATATGGCTGTCCATATGCATGAGAGTGCTACCACCTATATTGTCTTTTCCTGTGTCTGTCTCTGTGTGGCACTGGTGCACTTTGAGAAATTATTGAAGATGAAGATGAGGGATTTTGATGGATTCAATTGCTGTGCAGACATTTATGTGCTATGGTCATTCCATTTTACTCAGTGCATTCCAAAAACCCTGCAAGAGTGCTGAGTAGTCCTGACACCATTCATACAGTATGCACATTCATATTTCTATTATACCCAGCCAAACCAATTATAATCTTCTGCTACTGCTGTTTTATTGAGTGAGCTCTGTAAAAGTCTTTCTTACAAATTGTTTCATGACTTTCGCAGTTTACAAGAAGCAAATTCTTCATCCAGGATGCTGAAAAGTAACAATAGCATCTCCCACCACAGACATGCATGTGCAAGGCAGCCTATATTCTCCTCTCTTGTATGAGTCTGAGCAATCTGTTTTTTCAACACTTTCAGATTATGCAGAAAATCTAGCCTGTCTGCCACACTGAGATCTTTATCTGTTTTATATAATTTTTACAATTTTTATAGATAGAATATATTTCTTATATATATATAATATTTTTAAATATTCCTGCCTAATATATATACAGAAGGGGCACCAAGAGTGACAGTCAACTCTTTTGCAAAGAACTAGCACAAGTCTAGTTCTTGTTTGAGCTGTCTGAAGAGGTCCTAAGTGTTTATTAAACAACTTGTAACAGCCTTCTTCATAGATTTGAATTTAACCCTAAACTATGACTATATGACATATAGTCCCAATAGCAAGGAGTTGCACTGTTATCTGAATACCCTAAAACGAGTCACAGAATCACAGAATCAGAATATCAGGGATTGGAAGGGACCTTGAAAAATCATCTAGTCCAATCCCCTGCCAGAGCAGGAACACCCAGAGCAGGTCACTCAGGAACGCCTCCAGGCGGGGTTTGAATGTCTCCAGAGAAGGAGACTCCACAACCTCCCTGGGCAGCCCCTGCCAGTGTTCAGCCACTCTCACTGTGAAGAAATTTTTTCTCATATTTAACTGGAATCTCCTATGTTCCAGCTTGCATCCATTACCCCTTGTCCTATCATTGGATGTTACTGAGAAGAGCATTCAAAAGATAAGCAAAACTATTTAGAACTTGACTTAATTTGGCAAAAGATGGTCCCTACCACACCCTCTACTTCCCTAACCTGTTTACGTGGATGTAGGAATATTTGAAAACATTTCTTCTAGCCTGTGATGCTAAAGCAGATGGTACATACGAAAAATCCCTCTTCTGTGGAGCTAGTGAGAACTGGTCTTTCTGCAACAGTTCTTTCTTTTCTTTCTTAACTACCTTTAAATAAGGTCAAAACCTTCAAGATAAAAAACTTTAACAAGGTAACACTTCACTTACTGTTAATTTCATAGAAATAATCTATTATGCAGGAGAATATCTGGAGTTTTTTAGCTATATGCAGTATTTTAGACAAATCTTGTGTACAAGGATTGTAGTGGAGTTGAACAAAGAAAGACTCACCAGGCAAGGTAAAAGACAAAAAAGTTAAAATTAGCATAAAGACATTAGAAATAAATCATAGGTTTTTTTAAAATGAAGATAGTAATATCTGAATGAACTGGCAAGACAAACTCTCCATCTCTTGATTGGATGATTTTATGGAAAACATACTTAAGATGAGCAGAGAATTCTGGTTTCTTAGTACAGATCTTGGACTGAATGTAAAATTGCATGCTTTGTGTTACGCTGGATGTCAGCTAAGATAACCTGAACACTGCTTCTGGCCATAAACCTATATTATCTGTGCATCCACAGTCACTGAACATCAATGGCAAGTGGTGATTTCCCTGTAACACTTACTTTCCCTTCTCACCAATTTTCCCAAGCTGTCTGGAGCCCACAGGGAAGTTTATTTTAAAGGAAGTAATTCAACCGATGGCCTGCATAGGTTAGTTGAAAGCTCATAATTTTTTTTCTGCTGCTGGAGTGTCAGTTATAACTGGCTGAACTGCTCCATATTCAACTGGCCATGAAGAGGGAACAGTGTGTGTTCTTTATGCCATATCTACTGTCAGAGCAGGGAAGCAAGAATTCAAAATCTCTCCTGACATCACCTACTGGGTGAGCTCGGACAGTTCACTTTTTCATCCCTTTGTCTGCATTTCCCTTCATGCCTTTGTGTCCTGTAAATTCTTTGGGGTTCTCAATGCAGGTGGAAAACCCAAGAAAAGCCCTCAGCAGAGCTATGGGAAGAGATCATACCTACCCTGCCTTAAATCTCAGCTGAATCTGGTCTATCCTTCTGCAATAGTCTGTAACAAAATGTACAGTAATGGTGAAACTACATTGTCCTGTGTTTGTTGCCAGGCTTCCTCCCGGCTTGGCCAGAAAGCTGCCATGTTTCTGTAACCAAGAGGAGCAAGGTTCAGGGTTTGCCTTCTGGTGGTGTGGCACATCCCTCTGTTAATTAAAAGCACATGAACGCATAAGGAATGCAGCTCTTCAAAAGTGAACTTCATGTAATTATGAAAGCAGTAGGAGATAAGAATAATTGTTTTCAGTTCCAGATGTCCTGTCTTCTTCAGCATGGCAGGAAGATTAAGTGAAAGTTGAGTAGGGGAATAAGAAAGTGCAAATGCACAGCAGGGTAGCTGATGTTGACCAAAGCACTGTTAGGACCTAATGGAGTTCAAAGAAAATTCCTTTCCATATTTCTCCGTCACCAAAGAGGTTTGTCACTACCATTATAAGCACATCCATTTCATGAGCCTGATTACACACCGAGTGGGTGGTTTGCATAGCTATCAACTGACAGGGCTGAACTCCTTTGTGCTGTAAACTGCTCTAATGAGAGGGGAACCACAGCATCTTGTGAAATGATTTGGTTCTCTGCTTTGACTGGCTTTATTAAGGACTCCATTCCCCATCACAAAACACATAGACTGCATGACATGATAAGAACAATTTATAACACATTAAACATGTTGAAAGAGTGCTTTCTGAAAATTCCAGTAAATGCAGTCAACTGCTGTGTTGTGTCTGTGTGTGGGCTTAGGGATGAAATAAAGGAAAAATCAGTAGAGGGTTAGAGAAAAGGCAAGAAAAAATAATTGAATAGGGAGTCCAAAATGGTTGTACTTTGCCAGACTAATGAGTCACTGTTTGCTGTGCTGTTAAGGCCCAGGAGACTGTTAGAAACTCCAAGGAAAGCCATGAAGTATTGCAAGTGTGTCTTAGTAGGCAGAGCACCAGCATTGCTCAATTTAGGAGTAAAATTCTGCTCCCTCAATAGGCTGCATGAGTTCCAGAATCACACAGGCTTCTTGCTTATTGCCCCAGTCGCTGGGGTTGCATTTCCTAAAGCAGCTGTGTTAAGGCCATGGGAAGGAGATTTTGTCATTTAGGGAAGGCCCAAGAGGGGAACTGCGTAGCATTTACGCATGGCAGTCCAACATTGTGAACCTGTAACCCCTCACTGCAGCTGTTGCTCGGTCCTGAAGTTTCCTCAGCTGTTTGCACTGAATTTCTACAGGTGCCAAACGTGCTGCTTCGGGTATGTTTGGTGCTTCTTTCTTTATATCCTTGGAGAGTCATGCTCAGAAGGCAACAGGACCTCCTTAAAAGGCAGAGGTAGCCACTCACACCATTTTTAAAAGGCCAGAGGGGTGGTGCCCAAGTTGCATTGGAGCCTCCTAGGACTGAGAGCCACAAACCCACCCCTCTAGAGGAGAGCCCGCTAATCTCTCAGCACTAGAGATGTCATTCCCATCACTTTTCATTGCAGTTTTACTGTCAAAAAAAGGAATTGCAATTGCACTGGATCTAGAAGAGAACGTGACTTTCTAGCCCGTTGTTAGGGCATTTATTCATACAGTGAATTCTAAGCTCAGCTTCAATGCTTGTTTAGTTGCACTTCAGATGAGTTCCTTAAAAATCAGTATTGGGAGTTGTTTTATGCAATACTTTCAGCATTTTATGTAATATTTTAAGTAATAAACTTGGCATGGAAAAGTAAGAATGTACTAGTGAAACTGTTGATGGTGTAAGTCCTTTATCAACATAGGAGGACCAAATACTGCAGAGGAATTGACGTAATAGGAGTGGGGTGAAATACAGGTCATGCACATATATGCTAACAGCAAGAATTTCTAATATCAAGTGATAAATGGAACTGATACTGGAGAAAAATCATCCAGATATAGTGAACACTCCAAGGATAATTATGAATTGTTAGTATTTCTGGTAGAGATAGGAAAATACTTGCTATTCTGTGCAGAATACTGGTAATGCCACATCTGAAAAATGATGATCAGAAATAAGTCTGATTTTTACCTCATAGGACACTAGATGGTTAATTGTCAAAAGAAAGAAGGTCTATTTCAGGCAAAGGCTTGTTTGTCCCCATATAATTGCCTATGAATACACACAGCTAGAAGCAAGATTGAGGTTCCTAGATACCAGCAAAATAAGGCTCATAGCTTTTGCACAAGAGGAGTAGAAAACTCAGTCAGTTTGAGGTAGAACTTGTGCAGGTTTAATGAAGGTATTACCTGGCACTGCTGCCTGTACTAGAAAGGACTTGACTTAATGGCCCAAGAGATCCTCTCTAATGACAGTTCCCCTCAGATCCAGTTTGCTTGTCATTTCTGCTGAAGTGATGATGCATTTGGAGTGAACCACTAGCAAATGGGGAAAAAAATGCCAGTTTCTTGTATAGAAAAAGCTGTGTAGCTTTTCCAGAACCCCCTGGCTGATTTGGCTGGAGGAGGTGAACCCTTGGTGGGATCTTCATCACTCGGGAGTTCTTAATGATACACAGGGTGAAATCCTGGCTCCTGTAAAGCTGATGGAAGTTTTGCTATTAATTTCTGTGAGGCCAGGATTTCACCCTGGAAAGGGAGTCAAAAGTACATGCATGCTTTCAGAGACAGAGTGGCTGATTAAATACATCTGGTGCACTGCTCTTTTATCAATCATTGATAAAATAGAGCCCTTTAAATATAAGCTTTGGGTAACCTTAACTGCAAAATTCAAACATGCCCTTTTATAAGCATTAAAAGCAAAACTTTTCTGCTTTTTGTATGAAAAGAACAGAAATCATGGTAAAAAATAACACCCAGCCATCCTCATCCGCTCCAGGCTCCTGTAGTGTTTGATGTTCTGAAATGTGAAATTAAATCATAGAAAAGCCAGTTAAAATATTTCTAGATGACACATAAAACTTTATCCTCTAAGGATGTCATCCAGAACTATGTTCCTCCTCGTTTAATTCCTGAGCAGCTAAACACGAGCCAGGAGTTCATCCGGAGATTAGCACGGACCGTGCTTTCTCCGTACCACCGGGCACTTCCACTTGGGACATCCCAGAAGGGCCGAGGACAGACGGGGAGCCCTGGCGCCAGGGTGGGTTGATACAGATGGGGCCGGGCACCCGGCGCGGTGATGTGCAAGAGGGCAAAACGGGCTGGAAAATGCTCTCCCAGGCCCCGTGTTGAACCTGGCACGGCCAGGGTGGGATGCCGAGCCTTGCCGCGGTGGCGATGCAGGGGACACGCGTGTCCCCACCGGGCGCTTCTCTGAAATGAGCATGAGAACAGTGTAGCAGCGCCAGCACCGCCGGCCCGGACGAGCCAAACGGCGGAGGGCAGGGCATGCGAGGAGGCTGTCCTGGCCAGCCTGGCCTCTGAAGGACAGCCTTCCTCCCGGCCGCCCTCCCAAACCGGAGCGGGACCTTCCCCGGTGAGTGCCGCCCCGCCCGCCGCAACTCCCGCCGCTGAATTTGCTCCGGTCCCTTAATTGTTTCGCTCTCACCAAGAACTTTGTTTACAGTCCCTTGTGCAGCGAGCTGCATCCCCCTCTTATGCTTGCTCCGGGCCAGTGTCCGCCGCAGTCCCGTCCGGCGGTCGGGAGGTAAGGCACGGCTCCGCTCGGCACACTGTACTATATACTTTGCTACGCTACGCTACGCTACGCTACGCTACACTATACTATACTATACTATACTATACTANCCCGCTGGTTCTCGGTGGCCGCGGGGCTCCGGCCCCGCTGCGGCATCTCCCGGCTTCCCGCGCCCGCGGGCGGGCTGGGGTTGTTCGGGCACTGCGGTGAGCCTCTCCTTTCTGGCCGGTGGGTCCTGAGGCGGTTCCCGGTAACGCTCCCACCGGTGTGGCACCTTTTCCCTGAGGACGAGGTATTACAGCCACAAGCTTCGGAGTCTCCGCCGTCGGAGCAGCTCCCCGCGTTGCAGGTCGGGTTGCTCCCCGCGGAGTTGTGCCTCTTCGTTGCCGGCGGACTGTAAAGCAGCAAGCGTGCACAAAGCTTTCTTGCCTGTTCGCCGCTCATCTCTCTCGCATAGGTGTTCGGGGATAGGCGTGACACGCAGAGTTTTACCCTGGGTGCGTGTGGCGTCTAAGAGACGCGTTTGAAAGCTTTGCGATTTGCAGGTAACAAAGTTTGCTTGTGGAGGGTTTTGGTTGGCTCCCATCCTACTCTCCAGCCACGTCTGAAAAACAAAAAAAGTGTGAGAGCTTCAATCCGGTAATTCTTTTACCTAAAACCTTGGTGGTGGAAACTTAGAGCATCCTGAGGCTCACAGTTGGTGTGGGTGTAAAGTGTTCTTCTACTCCTGTAGTTCAGGGCCTGATCCTGGAGTCTTGTAAGTACAAATTCTAGTTCTGTATTTCCAGGTTTGTTCACACGGGGAAGAGCTGTGGGACTGAGAATCAGGTCCAGAGCCTGAAGGCAGAAAATTTAAACTTAGCATTTCTTAGTAAAATGCAAAAAAAGTGGGAAAAGATTGTAGTGGCTGAGAAATACCAGCTCTTTGCACTTGCACAGAGGTATTGTACGTGGGTAGCCTCTGGAGAAAGCATCAGTCGCAATGATTCAGAGTTAAAATATTGGAAGTTTAATTTATAGATTTCATGTGTTTCTGCTTCGCAGCTTTGTGGTGATGGAGAGAAGGAGGAGGGAAGAAATCCCATCTATAAGAACTTGCTCTGTCAGTCAGGTTTTTTGATAGACACTCACTTAAAATAAAATTACCTAAACTGTATGTAGCCAAGTACAAATACAAATCAATTAGTGACAGAGCAATTAATCTTTTCAAAGACTGATGCTGGCAGGGTGGCTTAGGGGGCACAATTGCATTAGCTTTTAAACCAAAATAACCATTTGTGTAATATGAGTGGAAGTTGACTACAAGATAATTTCAGAGGTCTGGCTTGTTTTATTGTAATCCAGACTATTATCTAAAGTGGGTTGATTTTCTGCATTTCCCTCCAAACTTTTTAAAAAGTTAAACTAATTGCTAGTTTAAGTGCGCAGAAGAATATAGTCAAGGAGATCAGCAAGGAGACTTCTTTATTATTAGCTTACTTCAATAATTGGCTAAATATACTTTAGCTATGTCACAGGCTTCTTCCAAGGATCACCAAGAGAAGAACAGCAGCAGTTTGTTCTGTAAATGTTTGTGTTTGTGAAACATTAGCATGGTCTAAATAACTAAAAAGAGAAGACGCCCTTAAAGGTTATCATTCTATGAATTTATTCTCATCCCCGCTTAGGACTCCTGCTTCAGTGTCAAAATGATCTTCCATAATCATGCACATGTAGAAAGGCACTGTTGAATAAGATTAGCAACATAAATCTCTTCTGCTTCATAAGTTTTACCCGGCTGCTTGGTGATTTCACAGCTGTTTCTGCAGTTGATAACAATTTCCATCGCTCCGCTTTCTGCAGAGTTGTCACACTGCTCTGCTGCAGATTCTGCCTTGTCCCTATGGGAGTTAGGAATCTTGTTTTAAAACACCCCGTAACAGAAATGAACAATAGTAAATAGAATGGACTTAGGGTTATTACAGTGAGATATTTTTTTTTTTCCCTGAGAAGAGTTTTTAGGATTATACTACTGGGGCTTTGTTATAAGAAAATAGATTTAAAAGGGCTTTTTAGTGGGAAACATGTCACTCAGTTTGCAGCTAGGAAAATGAAGGCATGGTGAGATTAATTGATTTGCTCAAAGAAAGGTCTGAGAGGAAAAAAACCTAAGTATTCTGAGTCATGGTTCACATCAGTGAAGTGAGCAGTAGAAATGAGATTTTTAACTACAGAAATTCATGAGCTTTACCTTTTCCTGCCTAGTTGACTCTGGAGTACTTGCCTGGGTTGTGACACTCATCATTGAGATGTCACATCATCAAAGGAAAATGTTACATGGGGCCAGAAATGGGTGGCTGCTGCCAAGAAAAGAGGCAGAAACCAGTAGGAGAGCCAGAGGGATAACATCTCCTGCTTCAGTTAGATTAGGAGCAGGAATCAGCACACAGTGGGATCTTTTCCATGCAGGAGTTTTGTTCTTAAGAAGCTGATAAATGTCCAACAACTTTTCTTGTAGGAAACTTCCATGCTAGAGTATTGTCACCTCCAGTTCATCATTCAACAACATCTGACACTTCAAAGCCTGGAGCGGCTCTTTCTGCTGCATGACTCTGCATTGCATTGACATATGAGACATCTCAAGCAGTCTTCCTCTGCTTCCTGAGCCAAGGGTTTTGTTACGATGCATTTCTCCTGGACCTGGTAGGTGTGCATGCTGATGGATTTCATGTCTTTTCAGTAAACCTCAACTTAGATTTAGGGGGTAAAACATTCCTCTCCCATTTATCCAGTGTTAGCCACGGATTGCCACAGAAACACATTCTTCCTTCTAGTCTAAGTAGTTTCTTAGGAGAGTACTTCCAGTATGATTAGTGAGAGGATGCTGGTGTTGCTGGGTATCTTTGCCTAAATTTCTTCCCCTGAAACTTGAACCAAGTCACCTGTTGGCGTAAGTCAGAAGTGACTTTGCTGACAACGAAGATCTAGTACCCTATTTTTTAGGGTTGAGTACCTTTACTCACACTTCAAATAGGTTCTGTTGTTTATTTAATGGACAGTATTTCAATAGAGGTTTGTTTATTTGTTTTATAAGAATGCTTGTCTGCTTACATCCTATTACAGGCAAGAACTGTGCTCCTCAGAAGTCAACACTAATTTTAATAGTTTAGGAAATATTTTTTAGATCTTCATTTTAGTTTTGACTGTATAAATACATCTTCATTCTTCCTAAATCTCTATACAAGATGTCCAAGATTTAACGCTCATTGGGGATGTATCTGAAGTAGAAGGACACGGCCTCTAGAGACAGGAATAAATATACTTAGATGGAATGTTAAACTTTTTCAGAATAAATGTGTTCATTATAAGCCAAATTCAAAGCCTTTTCAAGTTTCTGTATTTCCATGACTATTAGGGAGAGTATTTGGACTTCTGAATAGTTATCACAATGTATTTGGAACTAAGACACCTTCTATAGGGAAAGTGGTTAATTTTTTTCCTCCCTCAAATTTAATAATAAAATGTTGAGCAAATTGAATATGGCTAATGATAAGATCAAGAAAAGGTGACATCTGGGGCCCACATTCTTCTGTTGTGCTGAACTTCTGTAACATTTTGTGGATAAGTAATGCAGCAACGTAGTGGTGGTGAGTCTCACTGCCAGGTAAGTCATGACTGAAAATGCAGAACTTGAGCTCAAATCCATGTGGGGTCAGATCGATGGTGCTCTGGAACAACCCCATGGCTTTCCTGGGCCCCCTCAACCAACATAAAAGGTGCTTAATCACGTGCTATGATTCAAAGGACAAAGCAAGAGAACCGAGGAGGACCTAGCATATCTAAGGTGTCAGCACAGATATATTTGCTTTGTCTGATGAGCACCGTTCAGATCCCTGTTCTGCCCTTGGAGATACCTTCACAGAAACACAGAAACACAGAATGGTTGTGGTTGGAAGGGACCTCTCAAGGTCATCTTGCTCACTTCCCATCCTGCTCAAGCAGGGTCACCTAAGGAAGTCTGCCCAGGACTTTCCAGATGGCTTTTGAATATCTCCAAGGATGGAGACCCAAAAGCTCCCTGGGCAATCCGTGCCAGCGCTCAGAGAGAACCTCCTGTGGGTCAGTCTGTGCCCATTTCCTCTTCTGTTGTCAGTGTGTGTGCTTAGTGTGTGCTCACTTGTGTTGTGCTCAGAGTTGTCATTAGAGAGGGAAAAGCTACTCTGTCTTGTAGCTTCTGAGCCCCTGGCAGGACCGAGCCCTGGAGATAATTGTGTACAGCAAGATGCAATATTGAGCAGAGCACTCTTCCTCAGAGCTGTAGAACAAAAGCTTTGTCAAACCAAATCTGAACTTTCCTTCTCTCATTAGGGTTCAAGGAAACTCAGACACAAGCTCTGTGACTAGATACAGAGTATAGCCCTGTTTGTGTGTGTGTTTAAAAACAGTGAAATACTCTTTCCTTGCAAAACACACGGTCACTTATATGAGGTACTGAGATACAAAACCAAGGGCTCTCCACAATGGACGAATATATCTTAGCAACAAGGGTGGGAGTGGTGGGAAAGGAAAAGGAGAATATAAGTATCTGGCAATTAACTTCCTAGTCACAGATGTGAAGGTGATAAAAGTGATAAAAGCATTGCTGCATTGCCAACGCTCTTCCTTGTTCTCTGAGCTGCATATCATGCTGCTCATAAGAGCAAAAGCTACACAGCTCATACCAGAGAGTGGTGGAGGAGTCCTGTAAGATACTCCCAGCAGGAAAACATGGTGGTTACTGAGTGGCCCAGTCTTTGTTGTATGTTTTGGGATGCACAGGATGCACAGCCTGGTCCAAGGCAGCACAGCCGTGGTAGCCTTGGCACTGTCAGAGGCTCACTGCATAATCCAGGGTGGCATCACCACTGAGGTCCCAGTGAGATGGCTGAGGTCTGTCATGGCAGCCTGTAGTGGTGGTCAGCCTTGGGTTTGTCATACCCTGAGGAGGTGGACTCCAGTTGTGCACTGGGCTTCATGGAGCCAAAAGCTATTTTGCCTCCTAATGCAGATGCAATCAAACTGTGCATGCTATCTGTAGGACTGGGAGCTTGTATACAGTATGGAGACAGGAGGGAGGCTCCTACTCTAACTAAGATGAGGGAATAGAACTGTAATTCTCTCTCCCACACAGTAACATGGATGTGGTTTCATCAACTTACAAGGGACATGTTGCTTTTGCATTGAGCAATTAAGCTTGTGCATAAATCCTTGCAGGGTCAGAGTGTCTTCTGGTTGGCAATCCCGAGTGGGATACTTCTGTGTCACCCATTTGTCACATGGCAGTAACGTTGTTTAGCTCAACTCATGCTCTTCTCTCCACAGTGCAATGTGTGTTCAGCAGAGCCTGCTCTAGCCTAAGAACTGAAGAAGACGAGACTATCAAGATGACAAACGAACCTATTAAAGAGATCCTGGGCACTCCAAAGCATCCTGACTCTGTAACCACAGAGAAGAGTAATAACAATGACTGTGTGATAACCACCATCCCTCTCGTCAGTGAATGCCAGCTGACGGCAGCAACGGGGGGAGCAGAACTCTCCTGTTACCGCTGTACCATCCCCTTCGGGGTGGTTATCCTCATAGCTGGCATTGTGGTTACTGCTGTGGCATACAGCTTCAATTCCCATGGATCGATCATCTCTGTGTTTGGATTAGTCCTCTTGTCATCAGGACTCCTTTTGCTGGCTTCTAGTGCGGTGTGCTGGAAAATCAGGCAGCAAAACAAGAAAGCAAAGAGGCGGGAGAGCCAAACAGCGCTTGTGGCAAATCAGCGAACCCTGTTTGGTTGAAGACAGTCAAGAGAAGGCTGGACAGAAGACAGAACCTTTGTAAGTCAGCTTGACTATTTATCAATAGGAGAGATTGCAGGTTTTAATTTAACTTTGAAAGTGAACTGAAATGAAAATGGGATGGATTAAGAAATACTTTTAAAAACTCTGCAAGTGCTCTTAATATTTTTCTTACCGCAGACTTGGTAGTGATTCTTTCCAAGACAGAGGAAAAAAAACACTTTTCCTTCACAGAAAACAGTGGCGTCACGACTACAGTCATCGTAACAGCAATCTCCAACATGCTGATCGTACTGGAAAGGGAACTTTTGAGAACTAAGAAAATAATTTGAACTGATTTGAAATGTCAGAAGTCTCCTTAAAATACATACTGTGACATTTGACCAAGGGAGAAGTCATAGCATTTGAAATGACTACAAGCTTATGGCCAGATTGTCTGTGACTTAATTTGTAGCTCAAAAAAACAAAGGAAAAAGGCAATAACAACCAAACACACTGCAGATTGCTCAATAAGCTGATTCTTATATTTTATGTAACTTTCCTCTCCCAATATCCGTGGTACTTTCCCCCTTTTTAAAACCAACTAATATTAATTTTGTTTTATTATTGAATAGAAATAGGTAGAAATATGTAATTGTATTGTCTAACCTAAGTAACGAGGTATGATTTATAGCTTAAAACATCAGACTTTTTTTGTAAATTAAAGTGGCCAGGTTTAGCACTTTTGATTATTTTGCTATAAAATTAAAGAGTAAATTTCATTAAAATAATACTCAGTGCTGCTAGACCTTTAGAAAATCTTTTCTTGTTTTATTGCTATTGAGATAGCTTGTATTTTCAACTTTGACTGCTCTATGATTCTGTTTTTGTAGAACAGCACCTGTGACAATAACTGTGAATATGTAGTGCTGGTCTGTTCCAAAAATCTCTGTAGACTATGGATTTTGGTTTGACAGTCTGCTCCTCCTGCAGCTTGAGAAACTGTTAATGGTCAGTTATGTGGACACTACTGGCACAGTCAGTTTTAGACACAACTATTAATAATTGCTTGTGGAAGCAAAGTCATCAGTCTACTAAGTGTTTGCTGAATGAGCTTTGGGGTTATGAGCCAGGTGTGCCCTGCGTGTGTCTGAGATGTTTGGCTCTGTAACTCTTGTGTTCTAGAGGTCTCCCAGCTTTTCTTGGGTAATGAATAATTGAGGGGCTGGTCCCAATTTGAAGCAAACCAGAACATTGTTCCTTCATCAATATCTTGAAGAACAAGTGATGCTGATCAGCCAAGTCACCGAGCCTGTATGAGGGTGTCGGAAGGCAGAGGGGCGGCATGGAGTCCGCTTTCTTTTTATTACGCCTTTTTTTCTCTCTCTCCCCCCTTACTTTCTCCAGACTCAGAAGGGTTGGCTGGATGTGATTTTTGTTTTCACTGCTGCAGTGAGCAAGGCCTGCAGTAGCGTGTCTCCTCTTTGCCCTCCGGAGCCTCTGGCATCCCTGAGGCTGTGGCAATGCCACTTCAGAGCACACCTGCCCGAGAGGTGCTGCAGGGGACAGCCTTCTGCAGGTCATCCCGCAGCCCTGTGCTTCTCCTGCTGAAATCAGCCAGGCATTCCAGCTTAGGTGCTGCCTCTTCCTCTGCCTTCCCATGGTTTAAGCTTGTTACATCCATATCTTATCCCCGGATTTGCAAAGTGCACTTCATGTTTTAAATAGAGCAAGCTATATGTATGGGAGGGGATGTTTGGAGTCAGTATTTGCGTTGCCACACTCCGTGGTTACCAGACGCTATAATAAAATCACTTGCATCAGAGGAAAGCTGACAACACATTTTAGCACTTCCATAGCCCTAACTTAATCACGGCAGGAAGCTTTCCTGCTGCTAGGAGAACATGTTGCGTCACCAGAACATCTGACACCGGTGTCTAATGTCAATCACTTTGCTTAAGGTCATTAAAAATATTAGGGTGTCCCCTTACGATGTACAGGTTTTGCATGAGTGACAATTCATGGGAAATGCATAGCATGATAAATAATGGAACAGGTGGGCTAAAGTGGTGTCTTTCCTGTTTAAAATGAGAAAAGTGATTGACATTAGCAAAGCTGGATAAGCTAAATAGGGCTGTTTATTTTTCCCCTCCTGGGAACACAATAGTTTTTCTCACTCCTTCTTCCCTCTCCCCATTTCTTTTTCCCCAGTGGAATTTTGCAGGCTGCCGAGGAGAGGATTGCAGGGGCTGCAGAGATGCAGTGATTTCCACTACACGTGCGTAGCAGCTCAGCCCCGTGATTCCAGGCTGAGCCCAGAGCAGAAGCAGCCTGTTGCCCTCTTCAGAAGTCCTTCCCATACATGGGTCCTCCTGTGGCCATTGCTGTGATACAGGCGAGCTTGCCTGCGGCATGTGGAAGGAAAGTAGAGGTGTAAGGTGAGGCTCTGCTCCAAGTCAAGAAAGAAAAGGTCAAACTCAGTGGAGCAGAGGCAATGGGGTTTGGGGAGCAGTTTTTTCGGGAAGAGTAAATAAAAGTAAATGAGAGTTGCTCAGCTACTACTAAAGATTTCCTTTCCCTTATCTCTGCTCTCTTTTATATTTGCACTTTGTATACAAAGACACAGCAGAGTGCCCACACCCCCCTCTGCCTTGCTGATTGTGGGACATCTAGGCACTAAGCAGCCTGTAAGCAGTGACAGGCAGCATTGTGGTGACCCTGGGCACCCAGCACACCACGATACACCACGGTGTCCCGTAATACCAGCGAGCTGACAGGTTGAGAGGCCTCTAGGTAATACGGGGCTGCTATAGCACACACTCCTGAGCTCAGTAGCATCGACTGTCCTAGTGAGACAAGACACACGTACAAGCATCTTCATCTCAAGCAGTGAGTAAAAGTCTGCGCGGGAGTTGATTTGGGGACAATCTGAAGTGGTAATAGCATCTTTTGTGAATGACCCGTGGTGACATCCACCACAAGTCTTACAGTGTATGTTTCTCCTTCCTGCACATCTACATATTACAGATGTTTTCATTACTATCCTCTCTTCTCTCTGTAGCCCTTGTCGTGGTTCCAACACAAGAAGATTACATTCTTTTTACCCCTTAAAAAACAGCTATTCTGGGAGAGGTGCTATGTGAGTACCATGTGACAGGCTTAGTATCTTCATTTTTCCAGAAATGGGTGATATGTTTCTTACAAGGGCACTTTTAAAATGCTTTTACAAGGGTCATCTGCCTCAAACTGGTCAGCTACAAACAGCAGAAATTCTGTTTCAGCTTTTGAATGCCACAACCTAATCTGGGTTGATTTTGGGTTTCGTGCTTGGATGCTGTATTATGCGATCCATCAGGTCTTTGATACAAGGCCATTTGGAACTCCACAATTGCTGTTTGGTGTTTCTCATGGGAACCTGAGGGGGAAAGGTCAGCCAGGAGGATGCAACCCTGTGGAGATCACAATGACTGAAAGAGATGGCAGACGTGCTGGCCAAGCCTCTCTCCATCATCTTCCTTAAATCGTGGCTGACTGGAGAGGTCCCCATGGACTGGAAGGTGGCAAATGTAACGCCCATCTATAAGAAAGGCAGAAGGGACAATCCAGGAAACTATAGACCTGTCAGTCTGACCTCGATACCAGGGAAGATTATGGAACAGGTCATCTTGAGTGCTATCACCAGCCATGTAATGAGCAGCCAGGGGATCAGGCCTAGTCAGCATGGGTTTATGAAAGGCAGGTCCTGCCTGACGAACCTGATCTCCTTCTATGACAAGATAACCCGATTGTTGGATGGGGGGAA
>VZTM01035990.1:31858-113447 GCA_013400555.1 Jacana jacana
TTTTCACGGAGAGAGTGGTCAGTCAGTGGAATGGGCTGCCCAGGGAGGTGGTGGAGTCACCCTCCCTGACTGTGTTTAAGAGCAGATTAGATGTGGTGTTGAGGGATCTAGTGTAGGGGAGAACTTAGCAGAGTAGGGCTGATGGTTGGACTTGATGATCCCAAGGGTCTCTTCCAACCTAAATGATTCTATGATTCTATGATTCTATGATTCTATGACTTCCCAGTCCAGAAACACCTTCCCTTCTGGTGTGAAAAGGCTTTGAACACGGCAAATGGTATTTTGGTTATGGGAGAGGTTGGGTGGGAGCTGATGCAAATTTTATTGTCACAATTGCTTGTCTCTCCCTTCCTGAAAGCTCTGGCAGCATTGCACAAGCAAGATTGCCCTCACAAGGATAGAAAATTATCTAATAGAGGAATTGCGCTGGTGCACCGGGCAAATGTTACGGGGATCTTAAATAATAATTTCGAAAGCTAAGCACAGGAAATTGCGTCTGTAACTACACCCTGTATTGCTATTGTACACAAAGCCAGTTATAGCCTGGGACAGTATTTTAAAATAATAATCAGTTTGGTATGACAATGCCTAGTATTTGTTCAAGTCAAAACGCCCAATTTACGATTCCCCAGTCACTTAACATGCCATGCTTTGTACGTGACTGTGGCTCTTAATACCATAATTTGCCTGGTCTAAAACAAGTTAAAAAAAAAAAAAAAAAAGAGAGAGAAAGGTTAGTTTTGTGCACTTCTGTCAAGAATTAAGCATCGCTGCCTTGGACAGGTGGGAGAGATCCTGTTACCAAACATCGAATGTACAATATTACTGCAGCTCTAGAGAACAGGAACCAAGCTCGGAGTATGGAATGAAGAAAGGCCTGAGAGTCTCATCAGGATCCAGAAGGGTCAGGTCATGAACAAGCCCCCTAGACTATACCGTATTCTTGCCTCAGAATTGCTTATCTGGTCAAAGTCCAGGGCTTCTGCTCCTTTAGAATCACAGAATGGCTAGAGTTGGAAGGGACCTCAAAGATCATTGAGTTCCAACCCCCCTGCAACAGTCAGGGACACCTCCCACTCAGACTTCTCTTCTCCAGGCTGAACAAGCCTTTAATATCTGAGATGGAGGTTGTTGCATATTCTTAGCAGCTTTCACCTAACTTGTTTTTACAATGGGCTCAAAATACAAGCAGAACAATATTGGCAGCCACATTTTGCATATATATTTCAAAACACCTCTGATGCCTTGAGAATGTAGGGTGTTTTGGCTCTATCAGTATAAAACTTTGTCAATTACGAAGGGTTTTTATACATAAGAGTACTTTCACATATCAAGAATTGCACTGTATGATGTAAAAACCGATATAAATCCTGGCAAAACTCTGTGTGTAGACTAAATCTTACAGGCTAAGCCATATGGGAGAACAATGGTCTTAAACTGCAGAATCAACTTGAATTTTTGGCTTTTATTCAGATTGTTGATGTCACTATTAACATGACAGAGGACCTAATACTTCCTCTTGTGAGCAGCCAGTTGGAGTCCTATTGTCCTAACTCAGTGCATCCAACAATTTGCATTGATGGCAAACATGGCATTTTTGAAAAACTTCTGATGCTTTCACTTCTTAACACTTTTGTGATTTCTTAGAGTATGAGGGGAAAAAAGTGTCGAACTTTTAAAATGGAGAAGAAAGGAGGAAAGAGAAGAGCACACAGCAGCAAATGTTGGACATTGTGTAAAGTCATGGAGGGATAGCAGAGCTTTACAAAAGTGCCTTGTTGAAAGACGGACTTTCAAAAATATGTAAGTTTTGTTTCTGCTACAGCCTTGGCTGTATCCTTGGTTTCATTCTTATGAAATGCCTGAAGTCCCCAGGCTCATCAGTCCCACCTTGTATTTCTTCTCCTTTTCCGTTTCCCAGGAACTAGTTAGATCAGCAAAAGGCAGAAGTTTAATTCCTTCCCATCATTTGCAGTCTGACTGAAATTAAACTGGCCATTTGGGATTTGCAGAGGCAGTGCCCCCTTGGTTTTGCAAGTTATAAGGCATTCAGCCACAGTCTACTCTTGAAGAGGAAGGCACTATAGAGAGGTAAAGATTTCTGTACTGCAGCGAGAGATGTCAGTGAATAGTCTGTTTAAAAAAACAAACAAACCAACCCCAGCAGAGCAGCCCTTCTCCACCTCTTCTCAGCCACGTTCCCTTTCAACCTGAAGGCCCGAGTTTGTGAATAGAGTTAACAGCTTTCCTGGAAAACTGGCCCATGACATTATTTCCTTGTGAACTCCATCCACCTGTCATGTTAGGGCTTGGTGCGACGCCAGCACTGGCAGGAAATAATAGGCAGCAGGATGCTGGTGTGTGTCGATGGCCCTGACCCTCCCATTCCTGAACATGAATAAGCTTCGAGCTCACAAGGCGTCACAGCAGCGCGGCTTCTGGGCCCACAGAAACGCATGGGTGGGATGCACAGCCACTAAAATAACATCCAGCCGGCTGAGCCGCAGCAACAGAGCTGCATGGGAAGAGATGGTGTCACATTCTCGCTGCCTGCTGCTCTTTGTTCTTTCCCTCTGTTCTTTCTCCCTGTGTTGGCGATAGGACAATGGCTGCTTAGCAAAGAAAGAAAAGTACAAAGTATGCCTGCATGTGAATTAGCTCAGATTCCCCCAAAGAACACAAAAGCTTCATTGAATAACTTTCACCACTTCTCAAGGGAAATGTCCTGGTGAAGGAACATAAGCTATCAGCTTGAAATGGTTTGCAGCAAGCTTTCTCCTGATCCTGCACTATTGTCCTCAGGGAAGGGCAGTTCCATTTGGTATTTCGCAGGACAGACTCTTGGGAGATTAAAGGGTGAATTAGGGGAGCCCAAATCATTCCTTACATGAGACTTGGGTTCAGTTTGTGACAGGGTGCACACTGAAGTGTGTGTTCTCCAAGACTATCCCAGCAGCCCCTTGTTGATTTGGGTAGTTGGCATCCCAAAATCCTTCATAGACATTGGGCAGAGCGCAGAGAGGACAGGACGAATTCTTATTCCCACTTTCCCTTCTACCAGACCACATGTGAAAAAATCTGTTTAGGCTCTCATGGCAATTCTTCTCTGAGATACAGAGTACTAATCTGGAGTTTTAATCCTCTTGCTCCTCATCTCCAAGCTGTAGGAGGTACTTTATGCTCTCCTGAAGGACATTGCATTTTTAACGCCAAAGTCACCAGTCCATTTTTTAGTATCTTGAGCTGTTCTGTATGAATAGGGAAAAAAAAAAGAGAAAAGATCATATATATATGCACACACATATGCTTCCTTGGCTATGCATAGGGGCAAATAGCCTGAGATATGTATGCTTCTAATGCTTGCTGCATAAAAATGCACTCCCCCAAAGGAAGCTTCTTCCCAGGACTGGTGGCTGAGAGCCAGAATAATTGCTGGAAGGGCCGGGCATGTTGGGGCTGTAGCTGAAACGAAAGTTTGTTTGCAAGCTGGTGCTCACCACCTCCCCACTCTCTCTGCAGTCTGATGGTGAAGAAATGTCTGATCCCACAAGCTGGCTCTGGCTTCTTGTGGTGAGATGTCTGCTCCTCTGAACTGGGCCATGATAATTTTTCCTCGCCTTCCATGTAATGGAAGAGCTGAAATCCCACTGTACTTCACGTCACGTAACTCAAGAGCTCCTCAGTTAAGAGTGCTGGGGTCAGATAAACAGCCTGTGTGAGTAGACTTAGTTGGCTGGAATTGATGGGGTACGTTATGTATCTGTGTTGCCACTTCTGTTTTGTTTTTAGCTAGGTAGAGACAAAGAACATTTCATTCTTTGCCTACCAACTGATGGTGCTTCCAAGAATGACCTCTGCTATCACACAGGCAAAGGGCTTTTCAGCCATCACTCTGACTTGCAAAATAAATCTGGAAAGAAACATCCTGATCTCTTAGCTGTTTCCCTATCAATAGTTTTCATAAGAAAGTCCAATGACTGGATCAGTTGTTGCCTGATCTGGAACAAAACTGGTACAGCTTAAGTTTAATGAAATCCAGGCTTGAAGCAAACCATCCTTTCACCTCTTACCCTTTTTGCCCAAAGGCAAAGGTGCTGAAGTGAATAATGTCATTCCTGTGCAAAGATCAGAAAGACGGTTAGGTTACTACCAGCATTTCAGCTCTTGCAAGATGAGTGATTTAAGTTTAATAGGACTAACAACTTCATTTGCCTTTTAAAAGTAACAAAACCCCAACAACCTAGATAGAAAACAAGCTTTTCTTTCCTTGGCAAAGTATTTAATTTCCTCCATCACAGCAACCGGGACATGACAAGGCATCACAGCCTCGATTGCCACCAGCTTCAAGTGTTGTGAAAGATGTGACCCATCAGTGTTGGGCACAGTGTTCACATCGCGTTCACTGCATGCCCAAGTTATGCCCCACTGTGTGCTGGCATCAGTGGGGCTAAGATGGCTTTTCTGAGCAGCCACTTCTTCCTCACTATAGCCCAGGCTGTCTGATCATGGCAGGCAGGACTAGAGGGATTTATCTCCAGACACAGAAAAGCACAGTTGGACTGTAATGTGGCATCAAGCCAGGAACTCAGGATGGGACAAAAAAAAAAAATAATCAGGGAGAATGAATGTGTACTGGTATGTTTTGTTTCTACTAATGTTAACGCAGAGGTCTGTAATCCAGAGAATCATAGAATGGTCCAGGCTGGAAGGGACACCTATGGTCATCCAGTCCAACCTCCCCACAGTCAGCAGGGACACCCCCAACTAGACCAGGTTGCCCAGGGCCTTGTCAAGCCTCATCGTGAGTATCTCCAGGGAAGGGGCCTCAACCATCTGCCTGGGCAACCTGTTCCAGGGTTCCACCACCCTTATAGTAAAGAACTTATTCATAATATCCAATCTAAATTGAATTGTTCAGAAGAACTGCAGCACAATGGCAACCAGCTTGGAAGGCTTTCACTGTTGCTGCTCATGATGTGTCTGTTCCCTTGCTAGATAATGGGCTTGGCTTTGTATAAAGCAGTCAGGAGATCTGGACACCACAGAGTGTTGCCGGACACCCTGGAGCATCTGATGAATCACAGCATGTTGTTGCTAATGCACTTCTGGTGGTGGCTTTGTGGGACTTCAGTGGAACTGTTGTTAGATCATTTCCCATGGGCCACTAATTGGGTACTTGATCAGATGATGTCAACTTTCTCTCTGGTCTTTGGTCAAAATGGTCAATAAAAACCATTCCCCTGGTGGTGGTAAAACCATTTGTATTTCTGTTGAAGAATTACTGCTCAATTGTCTTTGTAATACCAGCTCTTTCCAGTTAGAGCTACAAATTTTAAAACTGGCACCAGAACTGGTTATTGCCAGTTTTGGATATTTTTGAGCGCCACCTACTGGAGTTTTACCTGTTTTCTGTTTATTTGCATGCTAAGCGTGCTGCTTATATATTCATACGTATATAATACTCTGTGTTAAGAGGTATAAAGGATTTCAAGTTGAGGAGAAGAATGAGGAAGTAAGAGTTCAGCACCGTAGTGCTCCCACAACTGATAGTCATCCCTACGGTGTCACAGCAAGAACTTTGCCATGCTCCCATTTTTTCCAGAATTCTTTAATTTCCTGGAGTGGAAGATTTCCAAACACTGGAGTTACAGCTCGTCAGAAAAAAACTCCCAAGTGAATAGTCTTGCACTGGAAAATGATGATCTGATTAACTCAAAACATTTCATAAATATGTAACAATTCTGTTGCCTATTCATTTTTACAGGAAATTGTAATCATTGGATTAACACATTTACTTTTCAACTGCAGTGTTTTTAGAAAGTCAGAAAACAGAAAGTAATGAAACATTTGTATCTTGCTGAGATGAAATACTATACACATATATGAAAGCTCTTTACTTAAATCCATGCATGGATAAACTCCTGAGACAGATTTGCATCCTGATTTGGGAGGGCAACAAAATGGGAACAATCCTGGAACTTTTCAGGGACTGAAATTCCAGACAGTGAAGAGCTGCTATCCCTGAATTTTCATTTCTTTATTCTATGTTGTTTTGATAGCAAAGAACCTGTCTTGGGAGATCCTTTCTCTCCGTTTCTGTCGTGCACACACTGCTGATACCTTGCTAAATCCTAAATCTGCGGACGTACTCAGTTCAGCAGAGCAGACTGTTGGCAGTTTCAGTTTCCTGTAGCAAAGGCAAACCTTTTGTACTTTTTCCCTTTGGGCAATTTTCTTTTTCCCAGTGTTAGAAGTGTGCGAGGCCTTTCCAGCTGGGAAATGCACGTTGCCGGCAGCGAGGCCAAGTGTACAAAGAGAAAGGAGTCTCGGTACAAGTTACGACACCAACATCTGGCATATAGATTTGACGTCTCTGTCACCTCCTTTGCTGGACAATGCTCTTGTCCCCAGAGTGAAGTCTTTGTTAAATGCTGGAACTCTGCAAATGTGACTGGCACCAGCTCTGCAGAGTACTTTGAGAGAGTTCTCATTTGCACTGATCTGTCATTTGGGAGAAGTAAAATCTCTGCTGGTCTCCCTAGCATCATGCCCTGAACATCAGGTATTTGGGAAGCCAGCCCCGGCTGCAGAAAGTCCCAACTGGCTGCAGGAAGCTATAGTCTGAATACAGGACAGCAAACATCAAGTTGGGCAGTAGAACATTTTGGAGGAAATGAGACAGAGAAATGTTTGGGAAAGAAGTAGTAGTCATGGCTTGCTCTCCAAATAACTTGCAAAAAGGGACGTTTTTTACCAGGAGTTAGTGGGCTGTTGTTCATGCTTGGGCACTGTAAGTCCTGATGTTGACACACCATCTGTGGGGGTCGACTGTGATTTCCATCTCATTCAGCCACTCATTTTAGCTGCTTTGGGATGTATGGGCTATGCAGAGGGATCAGTTAATCAAAGGGACAAGTCTAAGAAGGAGCCATGTGAAGGACACCCTGTGAAGTCACTCTTCTTTTTCTTTCCAGCTTGAAAGTGGTAGTAGGAGGGTTGTTCTGTGGATATGATGGTGCTTTGGAATTTATATTTAATTTCTAGATCTGCCACAGAGTAAGGCCCATCCAGTCTTTGCAGTGTGTCTGAAACATACCACAGATGGTGCTTTTTGATCTGCCTTGATGGTGAGACTAGTAGTTCCCAGGAGCAGGGATGTCTCTGCCCAAGTTGGTGGATAGGACAGCGCAGCAATGAGCAGCCATCTCCAGTGGTCCAACACCTGTGTAGCTCCATCAGACCAGCAAGGTGTTCAGGAGGCCAGTCACTCAAGAGCCCCTGAGTATGAGCAAGGGGTATGGGCAGGAGAGAAGTCCTCATTTCCAGCAGTGAGAGATGCTGTGTGCCCATTGTTGACAGGAGTGAGGTGGGTAGAGCCGTTCTGCAGTGCCTGCTCATCACAGGCAGAAGGAGCAACAGTGTAAATTGTATTAAACAGTCTGATTAGATTTTATTTTCCAGCAAGATTTAAATCCACCTTGAAACAAAGTTTTCCCTTGGGGTAGTGCAGCAGTTCAGCTGGACATAAAAGATGCTATTGAAGCGATTTTTGGCATGGAAGAGATTAAGTACCATGAAGTCAGAGCTTGCAGTTCAGCAACACGCATAGCATGAAATTACATTCCTGAACATGTGAATTATATCATGGTCAGAACTCATGGCCATCTGACAACTGCCTTGGGAAGTTTTGTATTAAAGTCCTGTCAAGCATTACTAGTGTCCTAATGTGATGATGGAATGACTGATTAGAGAGGGGCCTGTAGCATAGCTGGCAGCTGCTAATGAATGGCCTTGAACTGCAGAGAAATGCTCCAGGCTCCTATCGGCGGAAGAATGTGTTCTAAAACATTAGCTCATTTTAGAGGATTTTGAATTCTGTTTGTAAATGAACTCATACACCCCCAAAGTGACCTCCTTCCGTGTGATCAATGAACATACCTACATGCTAGAAAGGGAGAAAAGAAAAAGCTGTGTTGTTTTTGGAATGGAGATCTTGATAGTGGGTCCAAGAAGAGAACTCGGCTCCTGTCTCCATCTTCTCTAAATTTAACCTTTCATGCAGAGAATGGAAAGAAAAGGCCTTACTTTTTACGAGGATCCTTTTAAATACTGGCATATTTCCATCATCTTATTTAATATATGAAGCATAAGTAGGCAACTTTCTCATGCATGGGCTGTGTTTATATAACTCAGCCTTATCATATGATATTGCACATTTCAATAGTGTTTGCCAAATATAAGCTTGTGGCTCAAGTTTCTGGATATATTTAAAAATTTCCAAGATGGGCTCATTAGCTACGCTTCCCAGTACACACTTGTTCCTAACCAAATTAATTCTGATTTTATTTTCTCAAAGTTATTGTTTCCATTTTTTTTTGTTGTTTGTTTTTAACATCTGTTCAATTAAACAGCATATTATCCATGTGCATCGAAACAATCCTCGTGTTATGCCATAATATTAATTCTCCAAGTTTAGAAATGTGCCCTGAGCAACACACCTATAAAAATATACAATATAAAGAAGCTTCAGTGCTTCCTTTTTTCCAAATGCATGAGGAGTTTACCTCTTTGTCTCACAGGTGATAATAACACAACTTTCAGATTTCCATAAAGCTGAGATCGTAGCCACGCTTGTCTATCTGTTGACAACTACTTTTTCATTATAAAAGGAGTTTAATCTTCATGACAGTTCTATGCAACTGAGGAAATAAATTGATATCATTCTCTAAATCAAAATAGAAAATAATTTCTCTCAACCAAATTTGAGGAACTTCTTAGCAACAGATGCCTCCAGTGGAGTCACCTGGACCCAGGTCCAGCATCTGTTAGTGGAGCTTTCCATGCCTTCTCTGGGTTTAATCCAAAATTAAATGGTAAAGAAAGAGGGTTGTGTTGCTACAAGCATGAAACTGCACTAGAATGCATTAAACTCATTCAGCAGCAGGGAATTCAAGTTTCAGGGTTTTTTTCTCACAGTGAAAGTCATTTGGTTTGGGGCCATCAATTAAGCAATCCAAAAATCCATCAGAGCCAAAGTCTAATTACGATCTAATCACAGTCTAATCACATGGCAGTGAAACTGCAAAATACTCACACTTGTCATTGCCACACAAAAGGTTGCTGTTAGCTGTCAATCTTTCTATCACCAACAGGAAAGTCAACTTCCACGCTGTTTTACAAGCCTCGCTTAGGGAACCTTGGGCCTAAATCCTAAACAAACTTCCTCTGCAATAATTGCTAACATAATAGCACAACGAGGAGACTTTGTCACTAGAAGTCCTTTATTCTTTAAATTGCCATATTGCAAAGCCAGCTCACTCCTCTTCAGCACTCATTTTGTTTGTTCACTTGCCAGAAGTTCTTGGTAGTATCACAATGAGCCGAGAAAGCAGCCTTTCCAAAAACTGGTGTTATTTGAATGCATCCAAAGAATAGCAACTAAAGTCAACATCAAACCGTTGTTCCCTGGTCTATATATCTTATTCAGAAACCACTGAATACACCTGTTCAGAAAAAATCTCAGTGAGGACTGCGATTTGGGATGGGTTTCTGTGAGGCAAATTCAGCAAGAATACAGAAATGCTTAGGGTTAAATGCGGGTGGTAATTCTCTGTGGAAGCAGACCTAAGCTAATGCATGTAACTCCTCAAGAAACACTGTTCGAGTTCTTGTACCTCTGTCCCTCGGTGATAGCTCAGCTGGGTCAAGCAGAAAGGTGGAATGAGGTGCCTTTCAAACCACACATTATGGTTCTTACAATAAAGGTTTCACAACTCATGGTCACTATGATGTATTTTTCCCATAGGCTGGGGAAGGAATTTGCATACAATTAGAATGCTTTTTTCTAAATTAAAATCCCCCCAGTCTTACTTCATATCTTTCAAGGAAGGTTTGGAGGATAGCCATATACATTTTGAAATCCCTGGACCAGAAAAAAGCCATTAAAAACAGATTTTGCAAGAATGTGTTTTTTTCAAAATAGAGCGAGGGGATGGATCTCTTGTTCATTTTGGATCCTAAGAGTAATATTTCATTATTCTCTTTCCAAAACAAAAGTAGAACAAATTAATGGCTTTAAGTTCCTTATTCAGGAACATTCCAAGAACATCACACCTTACACTTTGGCACCTGTAATAGCTTTACCCTGAGCTCCTGACAGCAGGATTCTGTCTTTTGCTGAGTTAACAGTGTGTTCTCCAGAGGAACGGTTCTGGAGGCAACAAGGAAACTGTGAAACGGAACCTGGATACAAAACACAACATGATTTAGTTTTTCTGTTTGAGTATCAGAGTGCTCAAATTCTGCTGACTTTCACGGGGAATCGGTACCTGTAATGTACTGTGCTCTCAGCTGATGAAACCAGTATGATACTTCTAAAATTTTTGAATTATTCTATATCCTTAAAGTGTTGTGGGCAGGATTACGTTCTCCACAGCACTATACCTATACGTGGGAAAGAGAAATGTAACCAATTCCCCTGCTGACCTTTATCTTATTGTGTCTATTTAAAACAGGAAAAGCGTGCCCATTGGCTCAGCTAATACCTTAAATAACTAAAAGACACCCTGCTATTCCCAATTCCTGACTATTTCCTTGTTGACTTCCCTCCTGGCTAGCAGCAGCTTGCATATGTATTTATATATGTATGCAAATTTTCAATTCCAGACAGATCTTACCCAAGAAAACAAAACCACCTGGGTACCTCTTCCAAAAGCACTGCAGGGTTAGGTCTTTGGAAGGACAGAACATCTTATGCCAACTCCATAAAGTTCCCTGAGCTGCTGTCTGGGATGGGTGATTGCTGGAGCTCACATGTTTGGGAGTTCCCATATATGATCACCCATGTTGACTCAGATGCTGCTTCCCTCTGGAAAGCTGAGTGCTCCAGCATCCGATGTGCAGGTGTCCTTGTCACAGCCCCCCAAGGGTGTTAGCAGTCCCAAGTGCTCTGAGATGCCCTAGTGGCAGTGGTTCTGCTTTTCCTCACCTGTCTTACTCATCCAATTATTTTGAATTTAATCTCTTACTGTTAAGGCTAAGGAAAAAATGTTCTTCTTTACACAAAGTAATTACTGGTTGATGGAGTCGAGCAGAATGATGAAGGAGGTACAAGCCCTCGTGCGCTTTTTGCCAACTGTGTGTGGCACTTTCCCAGGTGAGAAGAAACCTGGGAAGTTAGTGTGGGCCAGCACTGTTGCAGAAATCAAGTTGTTACCTCGTGTCACCCCCACCAAGGCTTCTCAGGTCAGGCATTCAACATTCAAGAAGTTACATGACGAAAAATTATCTGAGACTCATCACTTAAGCTTTGTAAGATATTTTTATTTACCTTGCTGAGTTATTATCTTTAGGTAAGAAGCTTACTCTCTTGCTGCCTGAAATTTTAAGCTAGCTGGGAAATGTGTTTAATAATAATTACTTTTTTAAAAATGTATATACATTGTGACCTTTGTGTCTTTCCACCATTATATGCAGAACTTCTTGACTTACTTAGTCATGACTTAGTCAGACTGGATTTACATTGACCTTGAGCAGTGTTCTCGGGGTATGGAAACTGCAAAGCAAATGCTTTTAGTGGAGATCTTGAGGGAAAATACTGATGGTCTAGGTCTGTCCATCTACAGTGAAGGTGTTCAGGGCCTTAATTACTTACACTTAGATACCGCCTGCTTTCAAAGGTACCTGAACAGATGTATAAGGCCTTTAGGGATTTAAAAAGAGCAGAAAAGCTTTTTCCTGAAGTCCTTTGGGAACTCACTGCTGTTTTGATCATCTGGATCCTCAGGCACTTCTGTGAAATCTGGAATTTGCCATTAGCCTGAGAGATCTGGGTGAGATGAAAAATGAACTGAGCCTGGAACAACTGAACGTCCTGGTGTATGCCTGGAGCTTAGTCCAAAATGCTGAAATCAAATGTTCTTTTATCAATTTCTGGCACACCAGGGAGTAAATATGGTCACCTGGACTTGCAGGAACCAAACTGATAAGAACCATACAGCAGCGGTGTAACTGGGAGTCCCTCACACAACTTCTCAAATCAAAAAAGCAGGGTCAGATCCTGGCTGCAGGGTCTCAGAGCAGCATTCCCCGAGCTTCATATGCTACATTTGGTGCACGTCCATTTGGCGCTTGTAGAGATCCAGCTGTTTTCCAGGGGTGAGCAGCCGACTGGTGAGACAGAATGGCAGATACACTATAGCAGTATGTGCAGATGGTTGCTATTTCAAATGGAAATGTTTGGTTTTTATTTGTCAAGTATGTTAACCAGCAGATAAAAGGGCAGTTCTCTCTCTGTGTTTGTAGTGAGGCTCAAGCACGGTTTATTGAAGAAGGGAAGGCTGAGAAAGGACTTGGTTATCACGTAAAGCAGGGCAGGAGGGGTGACTGGAGAGTTAGCTTGTGCCTTGGCTGATGTTGGTGGGAACTGTGCTGTGACTCAACAGGCTGGCATTGTACTGTGGCTCATCTGCCTGAATGTGTGGGGAGCAACACTGCTTCCCATGCATGGACTGCGCCAGTGGGGGACAACAGGGGAAGGTGAGGCACTAATGGAAAGCAAAGTTCCTTCCAGCTTTTTCTCAGTGAACAAGGTGAACTTCAGCTCACTCTTCATCTTACCAGGTCACTGCAGCCTGACATGTCCTCTCTTGTTACCCTCTTGCAAGAGTTGTCAACCATCACTTTAACAACAGGAGGCTGCAGAGGAGTTGGCCATTGGAGGAGGTGTTGGCCATTGGAGGAATTGGCCATCAGCAACCCCTGAGGTTCACACGGCCCCTGGGGCAGGGTTCCAGGGGTGTGTTTTGGCATGTCCTGTGCAGTCTGGAACGCTCCCAAAGTTTGTTGCCAACAATCCTTGCGGTTTGCCAGACAGACATGTGGTGGAACTGTCATTATGAAACATGTAGTTTTGGAAAGCAACTTACTTGCAAGAGTGACTATTTTCGAGTGAGTCAGTAGATCCACATCAGCACAGATGCGAGGCAAATGGGAAGAAGAATCCTTCCAGTCTTGTGTAAAATCTCAGCTCAATTATGATAGAAATACCAGAAGCTCTCAAAGGCATTTACAGAAATACTGTCCCAGTGTTTTAAGGGAAGGCAGCAAAAAGAAGTCATCGTAGAGTTAAAAATCATCTACCAACTTTATTACATGGAGGAAACGTGGCATGGGATGAAAGGAAGAGCTTTATTTGCTGTTGAAGATGTTAGATTCCATGTGGTAGACAACATCCAAAAATATGAAGTCACTTCCAAAAAACACAGCTGCTCTGCGAGAGCTATGATTTCCATATGACTGGGTTGTATGAGAACATCTTGGTGGCAGTCTGAGGACAGGAATGTCGTCATGAACACTGCTGAACTTTAGAGATGACTGGATTGTTTTTCTGGTAGTATTTAGTGACACTATTTTGTAATGCTAGCCTTTCGGAAAAAAGATATTCCCCTGAATTAGCACATTACGAGCTTGTTTAATGAATGTTCTGCCTTTTAAGACAGGAGATTAAGCAGACTGTTCTATTGCTCTAAAACTTTTATAGATTTGATTTATCTTAAACGATATATTCTAGCTTAGGCTGTTGAGAAATTAAAGAAATTAGTGAGTGAAATCCTGGGAATGGTGTTTTGCTCAGGCTCAGCTTAGAGGGCGTTAGATGAAGGGGTGTGATACTCTCCCAAGAGACCATTGCTGTAGGAGTAAAATTCTGTGTGTATTTCAGTGCTACTGCAAGACATTAAGTCTTGGCATTGACTTTACCTTCCCCAGTGTGTTTTTGTAGCTGCACAGTGGAATCTTGCTCTGAGGTAGAAGGCAGTATCCTCTTCCACTTGCATGCTAAATTCTGTAATCATAACATTTATATTTTCTGTCATTTGAAACAGACCTGGTATTCAGGTTACATTGCAGGAAAAAAAAAAAAGGTATTTTTTTCCCCCTTCACTCTTGCAGTGAAAGAGCAGTAGGTTTTTTTGTTTAGACACTTGTGGCTGACAAATTTGTTTTAACACTACTCCGAAAGATTGATCGATGACTAGTGGACCCGAGTCCAGCTGCCTGTGAGGTCTGGGCTGTGCAAACCCCAAAAGAGCCTAAACACACTCTGCGTGTGGGAGAGGAGGCTCAGCTGCCGTGCAATCACTTATGTCAGCAGACACAGGGTATTCCACCACTGGGCAAATAAATATACCAAAAATGAGTAACTGAGAGAAAGGGACAGCTTTGGGAATGAAGGTGGTGAACCTGCTTGACTGTACACTTGAGCGGCTGGAGGAGGGGGACTGGTGTGGGCTCTCTGGTTTCAGTAACATGTTGGGTCAAGAAGTGTTTGAAGCGAAAAGAATGACCACTGTGTTCTCGCAGGGATGTAGTCAGGCCAATTAAGTATGGTTTCTTAAATTGCTGACAAGTCTGTATAAACAGAGCTTGCATGGACTGATCTGAAGCTTACCAGAGGTCATTGACTTTAATTATGGCTCAGCAGAAGTAAAAATTGAGCCAGAGGTGGAAAGCTTCTAATCATGTTTTATTTCTCTCCATCCCCCCTTGTCCAGATCCAGAGATTGCTCATAGATGAACCAACTGTTCCAGTTGGAGAGGTTGTTATGAATGCAATCTGTGCAGGGCAAGAAACAGCCTGCTGCCCACAAATCCCTGAGCTGCTTCCTTCTGTCTCTTGCTTCCTCTTCAAACTGCTAGAGAACTTTACAGCATGCGATTAGTTTCTCATGGAGAATGTCCTGTATCTTAATCTCTTTATTTTTTTATTTTTAAACCAAAACCCTCTGATTTGCCTCATAGGGTCTAGAAATTGTAATGATCCAACAAAGATGTGGATACAGGCTGACTGGGCGCTTGTCCTCTGCAGCCAGTGTGCTGCGTGTTCAGTAGCATGCCTTGGCTCACAAACTTTCCCAGCAGGAAGCTTATAATGAAAGGGTTATTGAGCAAGAAACAGAAAGATTTAAAGTAGAGTCACTCCCGACTGAACAGCTGGCTTTGTTTTCAATTTGTGTGATCAAGAAGGGCTGGGGGTAGAGGGGAGGAAGTTTTCCCTGCTTCATGTAGAGGACATTCATGACCTTCAGGTGCTTAATCACAGCATTTTACCGCTCACTGCTAACACTTCCCCATCTGTAACATCTCTGTTCTGAAAAGTAGTGAAGTGCTTTAAATTTGTGATTAATTGTGAATTTAATTGCCAGCCCCTCCCCAAAAGAAGCTAACCACAGCCAAAGCAGACAGAATAAATGGCTGGCCCTGGGAATGCTGAATATTGGAGCTCAGTGCTGGAGGCTGAGCTGGAGTCCAGGACACAGCACTCCTCCTCACTTTCTTTCCTGATGAGCATATATTTTTTGGAGGCAGAATGTGTGTATCAGGATGGAGGGGAAGGGTGGAAATCTGGGGATGGAACTGTACTTGCCAGCTCTTACCATGAATTAATTGCATTTGGCTTGACCAACAAGTATTCATTGCCTTGAGAGAATACAAACAAAATTTTGCAAGACTGAACTATCCCAGCTCCAGCTGTGATGCTTCCTACCCCAAGCACTCCAGCAAAAAACTGTGCTTTACCCTTCTTTTTTTTTTTTAAAGCACTTTATGAAACCATTAAGGATTTTACACTTGATAGATGCCTGTTGCCACTGTATCCATCCCTGACTTCTCCCCTTCTGTCTGCAGCGTATGCAGTACCCAGCTGGTTAACTCACTTCCCTCCAGATGTGGCCGCATTTCCTGCAAGATCTGCAAGTGGTGAGAAGTTCATTAAAAAGCGTGGAGCTCTTTAACCTGGAAGTTGCTCAGTGGGTGTTAGGAATACCATTAATGTGGCATCTCTTACCAAGTGCGTCTGTGCTTCTCACATTCAAAGCATCGCCATGAATTCCTGCCATGCAGAAAGGTCAGCACTTCCCCAGCAAATGTATTCCCACTGCTCGGGGGTCTGAAAGCGGCTGGGCAAATGGTCAAAACCTCTGGGCAGCCTGGGAGCTACTGCCCAAACCAGCTGCCTGCCCTCCTCAGGGTGGGAAGGAGATCCTGGCTCTTCTGCCGCTCACAGATGACAACAATCCAGACAAAAAGAGAAATCCAAAGTAAATTATTTATATCTTGTGTTAAAGCTACTGCTCCTGAGTGATAACTGTGTTTCTTCCCTCCATACACTATAATACAAGCAGCTTCAGAAGAAAAAACTAAAAATTCCACAAAAACCCAATGGAGGGTTTTCAATGACAGAGAAGGGAGAGGAGACTGTTTAGAATGATAGAAATCCCTGGTTTACCAGAAGAATAAGAGAAGCTATTCCTCTCCCTTAGGAGTCCTCTGTACCTGCAAATTGTGTTGGGCTCCAAGCTTCTGCTACTGCACTTGCATTTCTGACCTGGCCTGGCTCACCCAGGGTAGAGGTTTCCTTTCGGCAGCTCAGCCCTGTCCCTGGTTACTGGTGGACAGACAGTGCTGTACAAGGGGGTGGCCAAGGCTGTGCTGTGTGTGGGATTCCTAACCCTGGCACTCTCAGGAGGCTGGTGGTGCCGCTGCACTTCATCAAAGAGGCTTTAACCTGTGATCTGGATGATTTTTGATGCCTAGACTGGGGGGCAGGTGCTACATACCCTTGTCTCTTGAGGTCTGACAGTCTCATCGGGCAAATATGTCCCCTCCTACTGTCCATGCTCACATCCAGAGCCTTGAGCCCACTTACTTGCCTCCCCCAACCCCTCCAGAGTCCAGCCTTCTTCTGTATAGTAAATAAAGCTGTTTTATTTTGCCTTGAAAGGAAAAGGGCTGAGGGCTTCCTAAAACCAATTGGGTAAATTGTTTATTGTGCAAATTTCAATAAGGGTTTTAAAAAGGAAGTGGTCTGTAAGCCCTGATAAACATTGTGTGGTAGATAGCGGTAGGAAAGGGTTGCGGTTCCATCTGAATGTATACACAGACCTGGGTCTCTCATGGGTACACGAGAACAATGAATTATATATTGTGGACTGCAAGGCTGGCTCCTGGGCTCCTGGACCACCAACTCCCAAAGCTTCTGGCAGTGGTGGCCGTTGGCGATGGGGTACTGGGTTGGTAGGACCTGCCTCTGACCAGGGTAGCAAGGACATGAGTTGTTGCTAGTTAGGTGATACAGTTAGTGGTACTAACTGCTGTGGCCAGATCAGACACAACTGCTCCTTAACAAGGCAAAAAGAGAGTGAGGATGGAGTGGGAAATAAACACAGGCAAAGATGGAGGTTCAGTCTGAGCTGGGTCCTACATGTGCGTTCGCTGCTCTGTTGCATGTAGTAGGCTCACTCCTCACAGAGCTCCGACAGATTGGGAATCTTGGCTCACAGCTTACAAATCCTGAAGATAATTTTTCATTGCCAGGCCAAGGACTATTTACATAATTATGTGTTTGAAGAATTGGGTTCCAAATAAAGACATGGTTTTAGCTATAAACACACATCTTTCTTCAAAGCTTTAAAAACTCCCACAAAGTAAATTTCTAACTATTAGCTTGAGTTAGCATGTGTTTTGCAACTCAAAAATCAATGGAGAAAAGATGGCTCAAGTAAAGTTACAGCAGGAAAAGTTAAATATTAAAATTAAGTATGAAATGAATGTTACTTACAAGAGATTACCTTCATTTGTCTTGTTAAGAAAGATCATGGTATTTGTTGTAGTGGTTATATTCTAGGACTTGCAAATGTTTATTCCAGCAATTGGTCTTGTACCAAAATGTTTTGTTTCTCATTAGAAAGTAGGTAATCCCTTGCTGTAACTATTAGATTAAAAGGGAGAAAAAACCACCCAAGCCCCCAGACAAAAAACCTCTAAGACTAGAACTAGCATGGCCAGAGCAGAATCTCATTTGGCAGATATATGAGACCTCACGGCATGGAGATTTGTATTGGCTCTCAAGTCCTTTCTGTAATAGTTTCACTCTCGTATTGAAAACTATACATCTATATACTATATACAAACTATATATATCTCTATATATATATAAACTATATACATCATCTGTAGCTCAGGGGTTTTTTGTCCCCAGCGTTGCTGGTAAATCCCTGGATGCTGGTCAATTTCTCTTGACAGATGAAGAGAAAATATTGGGTGTGCTAAGATCCTGCTGGGATAGCTTAAATAATTAATTGCCTGCTCCTGTGAACCTGTATTAAAGAGCTGCCCTTCACTGTATGGGCAGCTCCACTAATCCTGGTGAAACACTATGAACAGAAAGGAGTAACGCTGTGCGGAGCCGGGCAAAGTGTTGCTTTTAGAGAGGGATGAAGGTGTGTCTGATGCAGCTGCAGAGGGTCACAGTGCGGATCACAATGAGGTAATAGGAAGCTCTGCAGTTTCTCTTGGTCCAGATGAGAGAAGTGTTTGTTTAGGAGTGTCCTCCCCAGAGCTGGGTAGTGGCAGAGTCATAACACTTAACTTGCATTTTGGAGGTAGAGCGACAATTCTCCCGGGGTAGGGGTGGGAGCGCTGCAATCAAGGCTTCTGCCCTCAGCACGATAGGAGAGGTGGAGAGGAAATGGTTTTCCAAGTCACTCCTAGGAGCTCTGTATTTTCATGTTAAAAAGGCAGGCTTGATGGATCCTGCTGCCAAAGTGTTGGCTGAAGTAGAAACTCCTCTTGGCCCATCGTGCAGACAGGAGGTACCAGACAGCTGCACTAGTTTCTTTGAGGTATGACTTTTTCAGGGTGTTCAGAGGATGCATTTGTGCACCAAGACAATTCAGTGGAGCTCCACAAAAGCAGTTAGGATCCAGGGGCAGGGCAGCTGCTACAATGCACAATATCCAGTCAAATGTGGATGTGAACATCCTCTTCTCAAGAAGCTCAGTGGTCAGTTGGAAAAGCTGGGGAGCAGGTTTTGCTATCTCTACTGTCCTAGCAAAACACCAGGACCAAGAGACTGAACAGTTTACTAGGGGGCAAAGGATATTATGGCAAACAGGGGGGTTCCATGTCACCTGCATCCCAGTCCAGTAAATGTGACCATGAGGCAGCAGGAGAAAGGAGCAGCAAAGCGCTGCCATCTCAGGCTCTGCTCACCGAGCACTGGCAGGATTACGTCCTAAACCCCAAAGGATGACTGCAGGCCCCAGACAACTGTTTGTTGTGAGGTTGCTACTGGAGTCTGTGGTATAAGGGAGTTTCTCAGGCATGTTGGTGAGTCATCTGATACAGAAGGAGTCTGAGACAGGAGCTACACGTTGCCCCCTCGCCCAGCAGTCGATCCTGGATGGTGGCTGCTATTTAAATCGACAGCAGAAGTGTCAATGTATCTGTGACATTTTTTTAAAGATGGCTGAGGAGACCAGGAGCTGACAAATTATTCTTCCACTTCTCCTGGCTAATTTTGGATTAGCTGCTTTTACAAACAGGTGCTGACACGTCCACAGGTCCCCAAATTCCTCAGTGTGTCTCTTTGGGGTTTCCAACACCCAAACCTGTGTAGCAGAGAGCAGTGATCTCAGGTGCATCATTTGCAGTGTATGTGGGCCTGTCACACGTCACTGGGCTTGGTTTTAGATGCCTTCTTGGTTGATCTCTTAGAAGGAGGCTAAGCACCTTCCTCCCGGCTGCTCTCTTCTGCACCATGTTTACACCATGTCATTGGTGTAAACTGTGGGGTTTGCTCAGTTCTGGCCTGGTGCTCTGTGTAAAGGTGCCTGATACACCCTGGAGCGTGACCCAGCAGGGAATTGTGTTGGTCACAGCAGGATGGCTCTCAGCGGAGCCTGTGATGACAGAAATGACCATGAGCACAGCTGGTACACTGCTGTTTCAAGCTAGTGGGAAGCTGGATGTGGTGAAATGGCTTTTACCATGATGAGGCACATCCAGGAGGAGGGAATCTTCTAGTATAGACTCACGAGAGTCCATTGCTCCCCGTGGAGCATTCACTGCCCATGGAGGGGTGGGATGTCCCATCAGACAAGGACTGCTTCAGCTCTGCTCAGCGGTGCTGAGGCTTTGCCCCAAGGTGGAGCAGGAGCAGAGCGCTTCTGAGGGACATTTAGCTGCTCACCCAAACCTCCCCTGCTGCTGAGATATGTGTGGAAGATGCCATATCTGCAGCCGTTTCTGAGAGCATGTTTATCTCTGAGGCACTTCCAAAGAAAATACTCCGTTTCCCCAGCTTTGTGCTGGCACAACTTCTATGGAAAGGGAAAATGAAAAACAAACAGAACTCCTTTTCAGAGAGCTCTGGTGCAAACCACAACACTGTCCAATGCTTCTTGCACAGCTCAGGGCTCCCAGAGGCCGTTGCCTCTGCTTATGATCAAGTGATATTTAGTGAACGGCTGCAATTAAACTTCTAAATCTGTGCCAGTGCTTTCAGTCCCAACCTGCTTGAGTGATCAGACCCCTTGGATATCCCTGAACCTCACCTCAAAACACTAAGGGAGAGTGAGCATCATGTGCTCGGGGGCAAGCAGCCACGGAGCTCTTCTTGCGGGGAGAGGCATGGCTAAAGCAAAGACAGCTGACTCCATCGGTTCAGAGCAGCATCCTGGAGGACCCCAATGTGATCCTGGAGACCTAGATACAAACTGGCAGCTGATGTATGCAGAGGAATAGCATAAATATTTCCTTATCTTTGAAGATTTACTAAGTTCTCAAGAAGTCTGACAATTTTTCAGTTTTTATCATTATTCTTATGGACCCTGAGCAATCCCACTGGAGCCAACTGCTCTACTGGGAGGTGTGCCTGCCCAGGGCAGAGGGATTGGAACTTGATGATCTTTAAGGTCCCTTCCAACTCTAACTGTTCTATGATTCTATGACCTTCCTTTTTTTTTTTTCTTTTTTCTTTTCTTTTTAAGTCCATGTAGAGCCACAGCACCTACAGTCTTCACAGGTTTGTCAGTCCTCTCTCATCAGGATAACAGCCACGAGTGCCATCTCTCCCCCAGGAGCCAGCATCCTCCCCAGGCTCCTGCTGCTCCTCCATCTCTCAGCAGGTAGCACAAATTCAGTCTCTGAGTTCAGGACAGTGCTGTTACCAATGTAAATGGCAGGAAAAAACTCTAAAGTGACTTCTCTAAAGAAATGCAATCTGCACAATTAGTCACTGTTAGAAGGTTTATATTTGACAGCATGTGGTATTGAAGTATGTCTATTTATTAGTCTTTGACTTCCTGCAGTGCTTAGCTCAACCATACGTAAGTATTATTGGTGTAAGGGCAAAGATATGAACTGCTTTTAAATCAGCTTTAGGTTCGAGTACAGACCTGAGTAGAAAGTGTTAAAGGTGAGGATATGGATAAGAATTCAGATTTTGAGGAAAAACACAATGTCTTTGGCTAGCCTGTGTTCCATGCTCCTTTACTGGATATTGATTGAACGAGCCTGAAGAAAAACAGGGCCTTAAATCAACATGCTATCAAGGAACAACACTGTGGAAAACAGAGCTCCTCAGAGCTGCTGCAGCCCTGAGCTGCCCTGGGAACTGTACAAGCCTAAGAAGTCAAAAGCACTGACCTGAATAAGAATGAGACCATTTTGGGCAGCTGCAATTTTATGTGGAGCCTGAATAAAAAGGCCTTCCAGTTCACTGGGAGTAAATGTGAATAACTTACTGTTTCTTGGCTGAAATCGTGGTGTTAAGAGCAGGCAGCAGCATTACACAGCACGCTTTTCATTACTGATGTCAATTTTGATACAGTCCCAGTGGGACTATAGAAAACCCTGCCCCATTATGTTTCAGAACAATAGGATCACTGCGAAAGAAAGACACCAAGTGCGAACGTGCCAAGCTAATTCCTTTCCAACTTCAGCTTGGGCAAAAACATTCAGGAATGAACATCCTCAGATTTTGAGGTGGACAGAATGAATATTCAGATCTGTGTGATGTGGCTTTTTATGGCCTTTCTTTATGTTTGTGCACTAATTTTTACAAGGCTGATGTATCACTTCTGCTCTTCTGAAATGCCATTATGTGTGTGGGTTGGAGCCCTGCTGTGGTGTGAGCTGAATACCAACAGCACGGAGGAAGGGCTATGATGCTGAGCTGGCAGGTCCTGTCCCCAGTAGTGGTTGCTGAAATGAAGGTACAGGGATGACTTGTAGTGATGTTTGGATGAAGCTGTGCATTTATAGCATACAGCTTCTTGGAGTGCTTTCTAGGATGGCACGGGTGTTAAAGAAGTGCTGATGTCTTATTGCCCTGACTTCTAATAGCCATTGGGCTTTCACTGGCTGAATGGAGCCTTGTTAAAAGTCAGAGTCCTCCTCCTGTATCTCTTTTCACAGAGAAGTTAACAGTGGATGAACGGGACTAAATTAGGTGGTTAATAACTCCGTTTGTAAATTGTGAGTGGATGCTGAAGAGCCAGTAGTTGCCAAGCTGTTGACTTGGGGTGAGCCTCCAGGTGCAGTGAGTGTTCCATTGGTGTGTTCGTGTGTCTGCCCATCCATCCTCCCTCCCCCCTCCCCTTTTTTCTTTTTTGAGTGACTTGGGACAAGAACTTGCAGGTTTCTGTCAATAAGAAAGTAGCCAATGGGAAAGATACAAAAGCTTTCTGAATACAAGCCGTCCTCATTTAACTATATCATGAGGGTAATAAATACATCAGAGGGGTAAGCACCAGGGAGGAAGAAGAGCTATTGAAACAGGACAATGTTGGCACAAGAACAAATGAGTGTAGGCTGGCCATAAATATACTTGGGGTGGAAATTGGAAGAAAGTCTGTGGCCATCAGAGAGAATTTCTTTCAGTTAAAGGAGTGTGGGGAAGAAACTGATTTTTTAATTTTCTCCCCAGAAGATGAGGCTTACGAAGTGTATGTGGGCAGTCACATATCACAAGTGCTGTCTGCAATTCTGTACATCCCTTCCTGATCTGTGCTCCTATTTCAAAGGATAAAGGCAGACTTTTGTCACCCTACTTCAGTTCATTTTTGTAAAAACTACTTCCTGTGCAGTTCCTTGAAAACATGAGCAATTGTAATTCCAGCTTTGGACAAAAGACTTCAGATTTCCAATGACTTCTTGAGTCTATTCAGAACAACTGAGAGCACTAGCTGAAGAGCAATGTGAAGAACAGCGAGCAGAGCTAACTGGCATCATTCTGCACTTCACTTTTCCAGTGCTAAAAACAGCAAGTCATTGGAAACTGGAGTTTGCAAAGAAAAACATGTCAGTAAATAATAAACTGCAGGAAGAGGGTAGTAAATCTATCATGTCTCATCTCTATAAACCGAATTATTAAATCCTCAACTTTATTCAGAGGGCTTCAAGTGTGGTTTATACTCAGAGATGGTATGCCTCTTCAGTTTCTGAAATGTAAAATTTCATCCCATGATGGGGTGCAACTCACAGGCATGTCTGTGTCCTCCTGTCTGCTCTGCTGCACTGGAATGACCCAGTGAGGAACACACAAGAAACAGCTGTCTCTACTTGCACTTCCCTGTCTTCTCCTCTACATCCTTAGTTCTCAGCATCTTCTTCCCTCAGCATCTTTCAGGAGCTCTTTTTCTCCCTGAGGAAGATGACCAAACTCAGTAAAAGTATCCCAGAAGCTCATGGCTCAGTATCTCTAGCTCAGGTTGCAAATGCACTTTGTGCTTCACAGCCTCCTAGTTCAGACCAGGGGCAGGTCTACATGTCCATGGGAACCTGCCACCTTCTTTCCTGGCTCTTTGCAACCCACAAATTGCTTCCAGGCCACCGACAGACTAGTTGCTGAAGGGCTTCCCCTATGGTCCCTACGAGCCCAGGTAAAAGCCCCAATGTATCTTGCACTTGATTTTTCTCCAAAAAAAAATGCTTTTGGACTCAACCTACTCTAGAACGGGCCAGGAATTTAATGAAACTAGCTTTTCTTGGGGGCAAGGGGGAGAAGTTTCCCCCTGCTGAAGCTGAACTTGTGCGCAGGAAAATGCTGTTTCCAACTAAACTTTCACTGTAGTTCTTTGATCTAGGGGTGGAATTTCTGTGCAAAATTAAAGTTCATGTGAGGCCAATCCTTTTGTTTTCTTTCCTCAAGATGTTTGGCTCTTTTGAATCCTTTGTTGCATCCTAAAGGCACAAGTGTGTCTCTGGATCAAACCTTCAGCCTGTGCACAGCTGCTTCTTCCTCTCCCTTGGCTGGCAGTTCTCCTGCTTAGAGTTGCGATCAGCCACCCTGGTAATCTTAAATTACCTCCATACTTATCCATCTCTTCTAATCTCAGTTTAGGAAGTACCTGGTTTAAGAGAGGGTACACAAACGGTGTGGAATGGAGGCTTGTGGGAACTAAAAGGTCTGCCTCTGGTCCCTGTTTGTGGACCTTAAGATAAAATCACTGATTATGGACTTCCAGCCCAAAAACCTGCCTGCTGCATCCTCAACATTTTCAGAAGATATTTTTCCTTCCTTCTTATCCTAGTAATATATTTGAAACTGCTATTTAAAATAGTTTCTCTGAACTTACTTTAGCAGCATAACTATAATAATGGCAAATCTATACTAATAATATCAGAAGTACAGAAACAAATGTAAACAAGCAGGTTTAAATTGATTTAAACAGTCTCTGCTACGGAGAACTGCATGGATGAACTGTTGCGAGCCATTAGGAAAGCTGATACATTTGAAGATATTTTGGTTTGCCTTTGCAATCAGATTTTCTCCCATGATATAATCTGATTTTACTTCAATTCCTGTCTCTTTGTATAATTTCATGTAGTGATAAATTACCCAGCCTTGCAGATGTTTACAGTCCTTAGTTCATTGAGGGTGGAACAGATACCAGGGCTCACATTTTCCAGTTGTTCTCTGAAGATGCTGTTACTAGCCATGGAGAAACATTGTCAGGAGGTGATCCTTGCTAATAAATATTTGTAGGAGCCACTAAGCAATGAGACGTACAAGCAGAGCCTCTGAAATGGCTTTTAATGAATTTTTGTAGCCAGTTTCCCTCTCCTCTCCTTTTTCTCGTTCTTTTCCAAATGTACTGAAGGAATAAACTGAAAAGCACTGTATATGTTATAAGCCCACAAGGAAATGAGCCAGAAAGTGATAGAGTAAGTCCGAGTTATTAAAGCTGGGTCATACCCTGAAGGAGATTACAGCAAGACGAGCCAACATAAATATACACTATATTTCTGACATATGTCTTTGTTACCCTGGGTGGCCTGCAGTCAATTAACAGGGTAAGGGGAGAAAAGTAGAATGAGTAGTATAGAATCCTAATCCAGCTGGTTAGAATCTAGTTCTCATTAACCAACTAATTTATATTCCTTCTCTGGACCAGAGTTTGATATTAGTCTGGTGTAAATCTGGACAAATCACTTTTCTTACGTGTTTTACATAATTCAAGTCCTACAGCTATAGAAACTTGTGCCTTTTCCTATTTTCTTGTTGAATGTTCCTAATCCCCTGAATAATTAATGGAGTTTTTTAGTCAAACAAGAGTGCCTGGTGAAAAGACAAACTACGTTAAACACAAATCTTGCACAACCAGATTATTTTGTGGATTTTCTGACCTTGATCCCTGGATAACCTATAAGGGAAGCCTTACAAAGGTTTTGGAGAAAAATGCACAATGCTGGAAGGCATTAACATATTGGCCACGAGCACAGAGAGTGTTATCTCTTAAGATGTAGAGCCAAATTCTGGTTTTCATTAAACTGGTGCAAATCTGGAAAGCAGCGCTTGCAGTGCTTTCACTCAAGATTTGCTCTTGGTGTAATAAGAAACAGAGAATTGGTCCAAACATTAAACTATTACCCCACACAGTGTTAAGTTCTGCTGTTAATTCAGGTAAATGCTGGTTTAAGCCTGATATTTGCTTGGAATAAAAATAAGGGCTGAACAAGAGCTGCTCTGTGTCAAAAACCCTAAAGACCTTGCCCATAACTCGGCACCTTTAAACACCCTATGGGAAAGCATAGCCCTGGCCACGTTTCTCCTGCCCAAGAATAACCTGGGGCTGCATCGTTCACCACAGAGCTTGTTTTCTGGCAGAAGCTCAAGGCCAGGCTGTGTGACCCTGGGGGTGGCTGTCAGACCTTCTCCAGGAGGGGCACTATGATCATCCTAGGTGCACTTCCAAGTGATTTAGGGGTTTCATGCTGGAGACCAGCCCATGGCAAATGTGTGTTGATGGGTGGGTTTGGATGCTGGAATGCGCTTGGTCTCCACCTGCAGTTTGGGCACGTGCTCTGCTCTGTGCCAGACCTGGGGAAGAACTGGGTTGGAAATACAAGGAAACCTGTCCCAAAATGGAGCAAAGCCTGGCTTCCCTGCTTGGGGTGGGATTTTAGCTCAACTTATAAATGGTGTGTGGAGAAAGGGTGCTGGAGAGACCCACACAGGGCAGTTCTGGGAGATGCAGTGTGCAGTGCACCCCTCAGATGAGCAGGGACTGCATCTGCAATGGGAGGTGAGGGCTTCTTTCATCCTCCATTGGAAACCCCCATGTGTTGGCATTGTGGTTGCTTGCTTGAGTCCTGGCAGACCTGGGAAGAGCCATTTTAATCTGTTCAGTAAAGGGACTATGTGAGATTTGGGCCACAACAAGGTGCACTGCTGCCCTTCTTTCTTGTCCTCCCAGGGAAGTCGCACCAGTGCCCACCAGCACCATGTGTCTATCTCCTGGCAGGAGCAGAGCAAGGTGGGCAAGCAGAGGCTCTGTGCTCACCCTGCTCCATCCTGTGGCTGTAAAAATAAACAAACACAAGGAGGAGGGAGGTGGGGGGACACCCTCCAGAAACATCTCTCACTTGTTTTACTTGCCTATCACAAATCTAAACACAATATTTTCTCAATCTTGGGCCTGTATCAATTTCTGACAGTACAATTGGAGGCCAGCTCCTGGAGCGTATTGTCTTGAGGAGCTTACCAAGGAAATCGAGAGTTTGGTCAGCAATTGTAAATATCCTCCCGTAATCGAGTTTGTTTGTTCTGCAGTGTGCTCCGGCGTCATGGGCTGTGGGACACCCTGGCACCAGGTTACTGGTGGGAAAGATCCGCTGCTCAGATAAGGATGGGAATAAACTCCACCCACAGAAATGCCACAGAAAAAACCCTGAATTATCCATTAATTGCTTTAAGAGGTGGTGAGTGCAAGTACAACAATGGGGTATTGACAATAATATGCCTCTTTGGCAGGAAAAGGGCTTTCCCCTTGCTCTGAGGCTTTAATGTGCTTGTTCTTGGAATTATTAAATGTTTGCAAATCCTGCACTGGCTCGGGGGTGCAAAATGAAAGACAAGTACCCCGCAGAGAAACCGCTTGTTGGAACGGCCATTTCCTCCTTGGGATGAAGGAAAACTCTCTTCTCCCTGTGAAATACACCCACAGGCTGGGGGTCCACTTGTGATGGAGTTTGCCTCGAGGGAGGTTTTTGGATTCTGTAGGTTTCTTTCTGTGACCTGCTCCTTATTTGTAAATCACAGTGTAGGTGTTGTCTGGGGTTCTCAGCAAGTACGGAGAAATCTGTTTGTGGGAGAAGAACCGTTTGTAAACTCCAGCCATCTTCCCAAAGACTGCAATGATGATTAGTGGGAACTGGGTTTGGGGCAGCAAGGGCTGTGGGGAGAGGGGGCCTGGCTGGGTGGCAATAGAGCCTTGGGGTGGCAACGGAGCAAAGGAGCAGGCGGGGAGCTGGACCCCATGGACTTAACTGCTTAAATGAGAATGGGTGCTAAAAAAAATCACTTGAACCCCGTTTAAATCTTTCAAGAGGTCCTGGGGCTTTTACTCCTCATCTGTGCTCCCATGAGGAGCTCTAATTACGAGGTGATGCAGTACGTTGGCTGCCTGCAAAGGTTGGTAAACTGAGGCACAGCTCTTTGTTGAGCCCTCTTCAAAGGTGACAAAGATCCCAAAGGATCAAAATCCTCAGCAATGGCCAGGCCTTTGGATATAAGTGATGTTCAGCCATTTAGGGCTCTAGTGCCAAGCCCTCCTCCCAGGACATTCCCCACACCAGCAGCCTGCCCACCGTGTGGCACTAGGAACAGCAGCCCGGCAGCTTGTCCCCAGGGTTCTATCTGCACCATGGGGCCCAGCAGCACCTCTTGTTCCTGCTGGTAGTGTGGGACTGCTTTGCCTGTGGGGAAAAAATGAGTTATTTTCTCTGCAGTTTGTCTTCATGTGCCTGTGAAAGATGTGACTCCTGCCAGGAAGGGCATGCTGGAGGCCACCACCAGCCAGAAAGGAGCCACCTGGCCCTGTGCAGTTAACCCACAGTAGCTCGCTCCTCCATTAAGGGGTTTTCTTCCCAAAGCCCAATATTAACAGTCTCCACTGTGATATATACATTAATAAATCAAACCCAGTTTCAGTGGACTTGCTAGGGAGGAGCTCGATATAATAGACATATGAGCAATATCCCCGAGATGGCTGAGATCCGTCAGTGTGTGCTGCTAGAGCCGTGCCATTGTCTCCCACTCATCCATCGCTCAGGGCTGCTCAGGGCACACGTACTCCTACAGGCAGGATTTCAGGGCTTTGCTTTAAGTCTCAAATGGCTTTTAAAGAGACTTTCTTGGTTTCATTCTGTCAAGCAGATGAAAACCTTTTCGGTGCTATAGAAGTTGTCCATTGCAGGCAGTGGGTATCAGACTACAGTTCAGCGCCAAGACACGCTGTTACCACAACCGAGGCAAAAAAATCCATGGGTTTAAGAGATGTTTACCTACTGGGAACTTAATTTCAGTATATATTCCCTTGCTAAATGAGTCAGAGGTTCAAATCTGTTCCCCATTACACAGCAGGAATCTAGAAAGCGCACCAGACCTGCTCTCCGTTAAATTAGGTTATGCTGTGAAAGTTGGCGGAGTTGTTCCAAATTTTCATTGACATAATTGGGAGCAGAATAGGACCCAGCAGCTTGGCTGACAGCAGTTGAGTCAGTGGAACTTAACATGACCAAAACAGAGAGACCATGAACAACTGGCTCTTTGTTGTTTGATGGCCAACATGGACCACTGTAATGTTGCTTCTCCACCTGGTGCATAAGATGATTAGAAGATGCTTCAGTCCAGCAGTTTCTCTAAAGACCTTGTGAAAGTCCTCAGTATGATGTTACGTACATCTGCAGACAGCTTGATCCCAAAACGCTGATGGGTACCTATAGAAATGGGGTTGTGGTGAGCCCTCTGTAGCTGTTGCCATTGGTAAAACTGGCTGGTGTGCTTGTTGTGCCACTGAGCAGCATTGGAAGCAGAGCAACTTGTCTCAGCATACAAACGTGCGAACACCTAAGATCTTGAACCCTGAAGCACCCATAGGGGTGGGCAGAGGTGCAGGAACCAGAGCCCGCTCCACACCCTTTAACGTTGGTGGGAATCGCTCACAAACAGCAGGAAATAAATTACTGTGTAGATCTGATACCGTGGTGCTGACTGCTATGCAGATAGCAGATAGCTGAGGTTTGTGGGGAGGAGAGGCTGGGCATGTTGTATATCTTTTAAAAAGCCTATGGTGTGAAAGGCAGGCTCCATTGTATGTTGTGCAGAGGCTGTTCCCTGGAGGATATCCTGTTTGAGACGACCCATGCCAGTCTGCTCTGTGACTGACTGTGGAGGAGCTGGATGGTCAGTGTGAGAAGAATTAAGTAACGCCTTGTAAAAACAGTGATTTATCTGCAAGGGCGAAACAGGCGAGGAAAGCCTGAGATTTTGCTTCTCTCACTGGATTTTCAGCAGTGTGCCTGCAGTCCCGCTCCTCAGGGCATCCCTGCAGGCAGCTGGGCACTCAGGTGCCTGGGTAGGTGTGCAAGGATGTTTGGTTGTCTGTTTATTTGCACACTCTGCTGTGGGGAACACAGCCACAAAGGGAAGCACCCAACTGCAGCAGCGTGAGCGAGCCCCAGCCAGGGGTGTCCATGCGTTGTGGTGCCATTTAGCAAAGGCTGGGGGAAAAACCCAGTGAAACTGCTCTGCTCAAGACTTGTGTAATGTCCCAGCTCTGACTTACTCAGACTGCCCCGCTGGGTACAAACCAGAAAAACTATCATTTAAACTAAAGTAGACATTGAATTACTTTGTACAGGGAATTCACCAAAGGCAGGACAGGTTTGCTGACTTCTTCCAGCAGTGGTTGAAGGGAGTTGCTCTGCCCTGAGTCAGCGTGGTCCTCAGAGGGACAGACCCACAAAGAACTGCCTTTGGAGAGAGCGGCTGGTGGGGCTGCGGGCACAGTTTGCTCATCCTCTAACTCGGCCCTTCAATGCCAGTGCTGCCACTTGCACCAGCAGAGCTGTACGTCTGGGGATGTGGGTTGTTCCCAGTTTGGAGGGGATGGTCAGAAGGTTGGGAGAGGATGGGAACAGGCCCTGGGGTGGGATGGGGGGTGGCAGCAGCCAGTCTGTTCCCATCAGCTCTCTATAAACACAGGCAAATGGTTCTCATGCATCTTTTCCCAGTGAAAAGTACAGATTTGGTGTCATCAGGATGTTTTCTGAGCCTATGTTGTGTTTGCTGCAGCCTATGTTTAGATTTTTAGGTTTTTTCTCCAAAAATAACTTCAATGTCCTCTTAGAACATTCTCAAAACTAAGGTGGTGCCCCATTTCAGGACAGGGTGATGGAAACAGAACAGTATTTCCTCCAGCTCAGTTATTGAAAAAGAAGAAAAAGGAGAAAAAGAGAAAAAGAAATAGAAAGAAGAAAAAGAAAAAGAAAAAGAAAAAGAAAAAGAAAAAGAAAAAGAAAAAGAAAAAGAAAAAGAAAAAGAAAAAGAAAAAGAAAAAGAAAAAGAAAAAGAAAAAGAAAAATTTAACCCTCCCAAATTGAGATTAAAAGTTTGATTTGTTAAGAACTTTTTTCAGTCCATCCATAAAATGTCAGTCTTGCTGCCCTCTTCCCAAGTGCAGATGCTGCATCCTCCCTTGACACGTGCCAGGACAGAGCTGCAGTCGGTCTCTGGCAACGCTTCCAGGAGGGTGGAGGCAAGGGATGAATCCTTCCATTTCCAGTTTAAACCCCATTTTGCGAGTGAGGCCACTGGGACGTGGCAGAGCCAATCTCTGTCCTGGCCAGCGGCTGCAGAGCCCCAGCCTGCAGTGATTTAGCTTGGCCCTGAGGGCAGCAATTTCTCTGGCCTTTTCCTCACTTTCCCAGTCAAGTTGGTTGCCATTAAACTCGCCTGACCTCAGCTTACTCTGTCAGCTGGATGCTGCTGGTTCCTGAGCAACGCCAGGGCAATTGCAGAGGATTTGTTGTATTAACAGCTATAAATCACAGTCTGGAGCTGAACAGCCTCACCAGAACTTTCTTTGAGGCTCTTTTGCTCTCCCATCCGCAAAAACAGATGGTCACCATCCTCCCCTGCATCTGCAGAAACGCATCACAAATTACACAGGGTCGGTGTTAGAGGGTGTGTGTGCAAAATTCAGGCTTGCTCAGCTTTCAAATTTTACAAGTATCGGCAAGAATTTGGATTGCACTTTCCACGGAAGGGGAAAAAAAGATCTGCTATTTGCTGCCGTTTGGCAAATATGAGAGGGGAAGGGGCACACGGGCCAGAGCTGTGATGCTCCCCTTGGGCTGCACCAGTGAGAACGTTGCTTCCACAGAAGTTTCAAAAGAAATCACTTGTTTCAGCATCTCATTTGGCTACAGATTCCTTTGGAATTGGCTTGAGTCTGGCTTTAAATGAGCTGAGAAGATTTGAGGTCTTCTGCACCCAGGCTTGATATTGACCAGAAATTCAGCTTTTTTTGTGTGCTTTGTTTGGGGATTTTTTGCTATATGCTTCCCATGAGCAATCCAGAGAGTAAGGCAAGATTCTAAATTCTGTGGTGGTGCAGAGATGCAGGTCCCACTGGACGCCGTCCTGGGGATGGGGAAGGGATGCTGCTCTATCCTGTGGTCTGAGAAGCAATGGGATGGCTGGGGTGCACCTTCCACCTGGCACAGACATGGTACCACAATTTTGGCGGGTGGATTACGAGGAGGTTGCTGCAAGTGCTGACTCATTTGGCAGCTGGACTCAGCCTGTGAATCACATCCGCTACATCTCAGGACCCATCGCTGCTCTTGAAGTCTTTGATGTGAGCTATATGTATGATTCCTTCTAAACAGCTTCCCTTAACTAAGTCAAAGGAAAAGCATCACTGGAGTTTAGAGTCCCAATCTGCAGGAAAAGCAAACTCCAAACAGAAGCATTTAAGCCCATTTCTGGCAGGACACACTGAGCTCTGCTTCATGCAGCCAGGAGTTTCCAAGTGGCACCAAGTGTTGCAAATGACTCGACAAAGCTCATCATGAGATTTGCGTCAGTATAGCTTAGAGATGGCCAGAGCAAAGTACCCAAGCTCAGCTTTTCCTCAGGCAGTAGCTCTACAGGGCAGAGCTGACCCAGGCTATGGAGGTGTGATCGGGGAAGGTAACTTGCTACCTGTGGTCTGCTCCAGAGGCCACAAAAGGCATTCATCAGTATCCCAGTGCTTTCAGTTGACTTTTGCAAAGATTGCAGGCAAGTAGATATGCTAATTGACTAATTCAGCAAAGCACTTGAGCACATACTTGAAGCTAGACAGCTTTTTAAGTGCCTTTATGAGTGAGAGCCAAGACAACCAGAGAACACAGCAGATCATTCTCCCCTGGCCTAAAATCAACAGCGACTTCAGCACATCCAGTACAACGGCCATCTTCAAATCCTGTTTCTCTCTTGCCCTCCTGCATGAACCAGGGAGTTCAGTTCAGAGCCACCAAACTCTCTGCAGTTGTCACCTCCACAGTGGAGCCTGCAGCACCTTCTTGGCAGCCTGGCCTCAAAGTGGCTCTTTCACAACTCATGATCCCAAAACCCAAGGTTAAGTTGATAAATACTTTTCCCTCCTGGATATTTTATTATCAATAATTAATTTAATTAATAAGCACCTCCACTTTTTCCTCTCAGGCACCATGTTCTTGACTGAGTGATTCTCTTTTGGGTGCTGTTTATTTTGCACAACAGCTGGTAGAAGGCAGCAAAGGCTGTAGACCCAGCCATAAATCCAAGCTGTCAGTCTTCTGTGCCCAGTGTGGAAACTGAAAAAAAGAATGACTATGCTGTCTGCTTTGTTGGCTCCACTCTCTTTCACTTGAGGCAATTTCCTTTTGCCATTGAGTTAAGCCATCCAGGGAGATGGTTGCTGCAAGAGGAATTGTCCATTAACTGGGCTCAGCACATCTCTGATCATGACACTTTTGATATTACAGGTTATTGCTTTTAGTGCTTTTTTAATGAGGGGGAAAATGTAAATAAACTAGGAAAAGCTAACTGATCTCCAAACAGTGCACACCAGGTGATACTCAAATTATTTTCTCCAACCCACTGTGTCAGGACATGTGTCAACCAGAGCTGACACCTTAAGGAAGAGCATCTCAGAGATAAGAGCCTTCCCCTTGATAAGTGATTTTGCTCAGAAAGAGAAGCCAGAATTCCCTTTTAGCTTTTTGTCCCTAGGGTGCAAATCCTTACACAGCAAACACCTATGAGATGCATCAATCCTTTAACCCTCACTGGGGTGAAGGACTGGGCATAGGAAGGCAGGAGGTGGGAAAGCCTGGCCAGTCCAGGGTCTGGACATCCTCCAGGGTGGTTCTGTCTCTCACAGGCGGGTTGGGATTGGGAACTGAAAGTGAAGTTTTAAGAAGTGACTAAAGAAGCTGAGTGTGCCATGTCAGCTTTGGTGCATGATCTGGCAAACCCATTCACAGTCTTTCATTGCTCCTGTCACAACAAATGAGCAAACAAAAAAACCCCAGAATATGAAGAAAAGTGTTTGGTGAGCAAGTGAGATGGAACAATTTATTGCCAGTAAGCAAAGGAAAATAAACCCAAATGAGCTTAGAGGATACCAGAAAAACAACCCTCTGCATTCTTCTTACCAGAGAGGCAGACATATTGTAGGGGACTGAGGCGTGTGATTCCTGCTGGAGCTGATGTGGGTTGTGTGGCTGTCTCCTGGCTGGCTGGAAAAGTCACTTCCAAGATGTGTGTCTTTGGAGGTGTGTAAATCGTGGCAGGAAAGACAGCCCAGTTGAGTTTGCAGCCCTGGTCCAACTGAAGATGTTACTATTTCCTACTCTGCTTGAATCCCTCTCGTTGCCATTGGTGAAACACTCTTAACTGGTGATGCTCAGGTTGTATTTACTGTGAATCTGGGAATTCAGAGGACCCCTCTGCCCACCTCAGGGCCAAGAGAGGCCCTACCTGCTGTTTTTATCGGACTGCAATTACATTAGCGTCCTGATGGTTGCGTTTAGGATTTCCAGCTAATAAAAGTGTGGTGGTGTTAACGGGCTGGTGACCAGGGATTAAGGGGGCATTCCCACAGTGGCTGTACAGGTCTGGGACCCTGTGCACACCCCACAGCAAGCCCTGAGTGCCTCGGCTGTGAACCTGCAGGCAGAGCATCTGCTTTCTGCTGCCTGGTTTGAATTACTGTATAATTCCCACTTCTTTTTGCAACTCCTGGGAAGAAAACCCCAGGCTGGTGGTGCTGTGGGGCAGCTGCTGCTGACGTGGGCAGTACTGCAGTGGCATAACTGTGGTGCTGCACAGCCCTTGCCCAAACCCCCGTCCATGGCTCCCAGGGGGCTGCTGTTCCTCCTCCAGCACATGGAAACCTGTCCATGGCCAGAGCTCGGGTGTCTGCATCGATGCACCCAGCCTGAACCCAGCTGAGTGATCCTGTCCCTGCCTTTTGTTCTGTGGTACACCAGCAGGGAAGGGCTTGCCCTTCATGAGTATCTCTTCATCCTCTGGCCACACCAGGCAGGAGGGGTATTTCCTTTCTAATTAGATGGGGCTGAGAGGCAGCTGTGACTTTCAAGAATATAATCAATGCTTTAGACTTGCCTAAGGATGGATATTGTTTTGAGTTTCAGCAAGGTAGGGTGCCCTGAGGCAGGGCAGCTGTGCTGATCTGGCTTCAAATGTGACTGCTTTTATCCTGGGGTCAGCAGAACCTTGACCCCACTTTGATTCAATCCACTGAAAACTGTATGGGCAGGATGGACACTGAGGTGACACATGAGCAGGTATGAGGCTGCTGTGCCAACAGCCACTGTCGTCTGCTCAGGGACAAACGCAAACTGCTTGGCCGCAGAATACATAGCTTTTATATGTAAGCATGGAATTACTTAAAAAAAACCTTCCATTTTTATTTTTTAACATTTCCAAACCTTTCTTATGGTCTAATCTGTTGTGAAGTGCTGGTGCTGCAAGTTTGGTCTTTCCTGGGTTAAATGGAACGAGTGCCGTGCACAGGCTCTCATATGCTCCGTCGCTCAGTTTGTGGTTGTTGAGTTCAGCATTTTTGGTGTGTGTGTTTTAAGGAGTGATTCACTTATTCTTGCTCAGGGCTAGCTCAGTTTCTGCTAGGAGCAGGCCAAGGATCTGGGTTTGGCTTTGCAAAACCTCATCAGTGACTTTAAATTTGCTAATCCAAACCCAGAACTAAAGGGTGGCTTGGGTCCCGCTTCCAATTTATCTAAAATGAAGTGATCAAAACCCAAAGCTGAGGTTTGGAAATGTGGATATCCCTTTAACCCTTTGTTGCTCCATCATTTTATCTTCTCTTTGCAGAACAAATGAGCAGGAGACTTTCTAAATGAGCATCAAATCCCTGAAAACATTTGATGGCATTTTTTTGATGACATGCTTTTTCCCTGATTGTAACTTATTTCCAGCTGGTTTCACTTTTTGCAAGGCTCAGCAACACACTGCTCTGGGGGTGTAACTGCTGGGGGGGCAGTCTCAGCGTGGGGCACTTCTGCATCTGGAGGAACATGGGGGTGGTGGGACCGCAGTGCTGATCTGAGTTTGCTCACGCCCAAGGAAGAGCCCAGGCTGTCCCAGGGGACAGAAGTGAGCCCTGGCAGTCCCAGCCATGCAGCCTCTCCCCAGACCAGCCCTGCCCTGTCCCTGACAAACCCAGGATATAACTGGGCAAAGGGACATCATCCTGTTTTATGGCTGGGAAACAAGGCTGAGAGGCAGAAACACTTTACCCAAGGAACGTGGTAGAGCCACATGCTGAATGCAGGGTTTTTAGCTCTTTTTCTGCTCCCTCTAACACAGGCTCACCTTTCCTTTCCTGCTGGTCTCATGGCCACTGCCTGGGAGGTGGTGCAGGGGAGAGCTGTGATTTCAGCCCTATTCAGTGACAAGGGGATCCTTTACACTCCTGCATAGGCAGGCAGGGCACAATATACATCTTTGGGCCCCTTTTTTCCCCATCTCTCCTCAGTACGGAGCAGAGCCCTCCGTGCAGCCCGTTGCCTGTGGCGGGGAGCAGCTCAAACAAAAGAGTTCGTGTCAGAGGATTTTATTTCCACTTCAGCATTTCAGATTTCCAAGAGCCTCCAAAACACAGGGCTGCAGTGTCTGCGAGTGAGCATGAATTGAACATCTGGTAAAGGTTAGGGTCAAACATATAAATGGGGGAAGCACAGCACATTTCATTAAAATACTCAATCTGTGACGTCAATTGAACTGATCAAGCCCTTCTGGGTTGCAGTTAGGGAACCATTAACTTTATCCAGTGGAGAGTGTTTATATGGAAAATATGAGGCCAGGAAGTTTCTCTTGATTGTGATATTAAGGCTATCAAAGGAGCTTGCTCTCCCCCTTTTTTTTTTCAATAATCTCTACATGTTGCTTTTCCACCCTGTTACCATAACGCCAGCCTCTTCCCTGACCCCTGCAGGGTGCCACTTGCCAGTCTCCTCACCAGCTGAGCTGCTCTTGCTGCTTTCTGCTTCTCATGGACTTGGATGTCACGGGAGCCTGTGGAGCTGCTCTCAGTTGTCCCATTTTGCAGGGAGTTGTGCGAGGTGGCTTCCTACCACACGTGCATGGATTGGCCATAGTCCAAAGTACACTTGGAAGAATTAAGATTAGGTTTAGGATTGTAATAAAAAATAGCTTCCATGGGAACAAAATTTCTGCTTTTGCAGTTGTTTAAAAACCAAACCAGTATGTCTACATGGACGTAAAATATCAGGAGGTCAATGTGTGACACCCTGATGTGCCCACAGAGCACTTAAAATTGTTGGTCTTCTGTGTAGAACATTAAAGGTTTTACATTTTTCTCCAGAAGTTCTGATTCATTCAAAGCCTGTTCGGTTCCTGCCAGGCAAGCTGGGGGCTTGATTTCTGTGTTCCAGAGAGGAGAGGAAAGAAAAGCTGCCATTAAATGACTTGATTGCAGTGTCTGGTTCTTGGAAATCTGAGCAGCAGTAAAAATGGAAGCATTCACTATGCATCCAGGGAAACCTCCCCCCTCACCAGCTCTTCCTCATTGCGCTGCAGCCCAGCCATGCTATGGAGATGGCTGTCCCACCAGGACATGTGGCTGTATGTCACAGAATCATAGAATTATCTAGGTTGGAAGAGACCTTTGAGATCATCTAGTCCAACCATCAACCTAACTGATAAAAAACAACAACCTATCACTAAACCACATCACTGAGCACTATTTCAACCCATCTTTTAAACCCCTCCAGGGATGGTGCCTCAACCATTTTCCTGGGCAGCCCATTCCAATGCTTAATAACCCTTGCTGTGTAAAAATTTTCCTGATATCCAATCTGAACCTCCCCTGGCACAACCTGAGGCCATTTCCTCTTGTCCTTTCACTTGTGGATGCTCATAGTTGAGCTTTTTAAGTTACTGTCATAGCACCAGGGTAGGTTGTATCACCTGAAGGACAGATGGCACTTCATGCTGGCACCTCTCGTGACCCAGAGATCTGCTCTTAGGGGTTGTGTGCTGTGGATCTGCATCTCTTGGACCACATCCTGCAGGTCCTGTCCCAGGAGAGGACCAGCATGCTCAAGACAACAGGGTTGGGAAAGGCTGGGTCAGACATCTGCCTTCTGATCACCTCCAAGCAGGGCAGAAACATTGCTGGTTGGGTGTATTTTGTTGGCTGGTTGCAATTTGCTCACAGCTACAGGTTATGCACCTTGATCCAAAAGACTAAAGGATGGGCCTGTCTGTATATTCCCACAGAGCAGGGGCCGGACCCATATTCCAAGAAAAGCAAAATTAGCCAAGAAGAATCTCCTTCCTTTTTGCTTCCCAGGTTATTCGGTGAACAAAGACAAGGATGGGGGAGGAGAACGTGGGCTGGGACTGGCAATGGGTAGACTTCTCCCTCCTCCCTTTTCCCTCTGTTATTTGGGTGGCTTAAGAGCTCTGGGAATCCTGCAGCCAGGCCTGGATTTCATACTCACAGTGACTAAGTGTTGCAATCACATGTGAAGTTTGGGGCTGTGGCAGGAACTGAGCATCTACGTTCTGGATCCATCCATTTGAGTTTTGATCTTGTTTTAGCCAATCCCTTATATCCTCCTCAGCTTTTTTGATGTTGTTCTACCAGGGAGCTTGATCCCTTGTCCCTTTTTCGGTTGCTGAAGTCTTTTCCTGAAATTCTCATACCTTAAAGAAGTAATCAAATCTCTGCTGCACACACCTTGTCAATGGTAGTCATGGGCCAGTCCAGCCTTGGATTTCTTGCAGAAATGCCTCCCAACCAAACTCTTCCTCCTTGGAGAAGGGAGCTCCCTGCAGGTGGGCTTTTTTTCTTTTTTTCTTCCTTTTAAACTTGAAAGAGCTTTTGTTTAACTTCTGAGCAAGCCCTTTGCTTTCAGTGACCTGATCTCAGGCAGGCAAACCAGCTGGGAAAACAAGAGAGCTGTAAAAGCAGAAGTTCAGCACAGACATGGCTGAAACCATGAGGAAAATGGGTTTCTTGCCATGCAACTGGGTGGTCCACGTGGAGCCTGAGTGTTGTGCTGAGTCTTGTGAAACTTAACACACCTCTGAGTACAAATATCTTCTCTGTAGATTAGGCATCTCATTTACCTCTCATTACATCACACAACTTTTCTTAAAGCCACATGTTGCTGCTCTAAAACTCTGCCCTTTGTGAAGTTGAAGGACAAGCGCTGGGGGATGGTTACTGACTTCTACCTGAGCCATGAGGATTTGTGCCTTCTTAGGAGGTTTCAGCCTTGGATCTCAAAAACACACTTTGGTGTGAATCCAGCCCAAAAGGATGGCTTGGTTCAGTCAACCTCTGATGGCAGCAATTGCAGATATTGCCACAGAAGACCAGGGGATGTCATGCACCCAGGTGTCACTGAGCACAGCCTCTTCTGGTGGCCTGATCTTGTGATGGCCTTCAGCACAGCTGATCTGGCTCTCTGCCTGTGCGGTCTGGGTTGGGTCACCCAGATAAATCTACCACCCATGCAGCAGCACTCCTTCCTTGTTGTCCTGTGGTCACCTTGGGTCCCAGCACTCCTGGCACAGGTCAGTCCCAGCACATGCTGGCTCAGCCCTTCTCCTTCCCCTCTCCTCCAGCAGCAGGGGTAAGGTGGGATTGTAGAGAGAGACTGACCCCTGCCCTTGGAAACAACCATCTCAAACCAAACTTACCAGAAAGGAGAGGGAATCTTGGGGATCTCTAGAAACTGGGGGGATGTATGGAAAGCCCTAAAGCAAAATTGCCATATCTGAAAAATATACATCCTCTTTGCTTTTTCTGCATGAATTTGACCTTTAGACGCTTACACTTACAGGCACACACACTTGTACAAGCGAGCCATTCCCTTCATCACTGAAGAACTGTCCATGTCTACTATTTGGGGTTCTTGTACACTGCTTTGTGGTTCTGGGCCATGGGGTTGGGGCTGGGGTTGGGATAACACACCAGTGTGAATCAGATCAGGGGGCAGATGGGCAGCTCCTCTCCCCTTACTGCAGCTGTGAAGCCTGAGCATCCTTTTGATGAAGCAAGACACAAGCCTTCTTTTCAAAAACATCTATGGGAGGCTCTGGGGGTCATGATCCAGGATGGGTCAGCCAATGTGCTGTTTAAAAAGCATTACAGTATTCAAAATGAAATAATTTTTCTCCTTTGAATCCCAGCATCAACTGAAGTGCTTCCAGATCAGAGCCAACCATTTGAAATTGGATATTTAATTTGTTTTGTGCAGTTTAGCACTCAGTCTCCATGTTGGCTGAACAAAAAATAAAGAAATCACAAAATCTTTCAAAGTCAAAAGGATTTGCCAATCTTGAGAATATTATTTTGCACTATAATTAGCTATCTGTCAGAATAAGAACAAAAATACTTGGCTGCACATAGTTTATTGCACTTCTGCCCAAACCAGGACAATACTGGTGGTGGAGTTCAGACTTTTCACTGTCAGTAGACTCAGCCATCCCTGCCCCAATGTAACCCTCATGTTAACCTGAGGTGGGATCAGTGAAGTAACACCAGAGAGGGCGTTGGCATGTACCAGTCTCACATCACACAAAGTTTTCCTTTGGTTTGGTTATGTCTCTGCACTGATTTGGTTTGCGTGGGCTGCAGCTGCTGGGCTGCTGGAACACATCATCGACTCACTGTCAAAGATAACAACTTGACTGGAGCTTCTCTGATCCGAGGGATTATTGATTATCTGAGGATAACCATGACTGAGAGCCACTAAATATTAGACAAAAGACAGGGCTGTTAAATTAAATTGAAACTGAACATTTTTATACAGTGGATAAAGAGTGAATATAGTGGATATACTCAGGCCAAGAGCACAAATTGCTGTATCACCCTCCCTTTTCACAAGATGACCTACCTCTGACACAAACGGTGGGTTTAATGCCTGGAGGATTTAAAGCTTAAGCTCTCAAATTTTCCTCTTTGGCCACCTTTGCTCTGTGAAGATTAAGTGTGCTGCTAACCAAAAGAAGCTGCTGAGCAACTGGCAAAAATGTTGAAATCATACATAGAATGTTGTGCATTTGTGTCAATTTTGCTTCTGATTTGTCTCCACTGAATGACCCGATACAGAGTTAAGTGCTACCGGGTAGTTAATTACTTACTTGAAAGCACATAGAGAAGCCATTTTATTCACATGTGCATCAAGTTGGCCATCTGCTTGATCTGGCAAACCAAGACCTCAGCAGTCACTTGGAGACAAGAAACACCATAGTGTTTCCATACAAGACCTTCTTCAGCAGGAAAGTAAAAGCAAATGTCAGCAAAAACAAGCAGGAACCTCTGGCTGCAACCAGAGCAGTAAAAGGACCTCAAAGAGGAGGATGTACACACCACATGTATGGATGGCTCTATCCATATGTGCTCCCCCACTTTGAAAGAGGTATGTTGACTTATGTCAATATGGCAGGTGTAGTCATCTGGTGATGCTTCTGTGGGGTCATACATTTTTCAGTTCCAGGTGGGAGCAGATCTCAGTTGTGGAATTTGTGTCCTACCAATATATGGAAGTGTTAATAGTGCCATTTTTAGGGAAAAGCAACCTGAAGTATCAGTGAAGAGCTCAACTAGATTTTAAAACAGAACAGTATTTTGGCAGGGAAGAGGGTCTGTAGGGGGTTTTAGTTAGCTGGGCTTGGCTCAGCAGCTCTGAGGAAAGCTTGGGTTAAACAAGTCCTCATTTTATGTTGTGCTTGTGAACATTTTCATGGTCACTTTCCCACCACCTTGACTTCCACTTCAGCTGAAGGCGTTTTGGTTGGTTGAAAGATATGTTTAGTTGAGTTTTTGCTAAGAGAGATTGAAGCACATTGTCAGGAACAGAATGAAACCAGAATGTTATGAATTACCAGTAACAAAATGTCCAAAGAATGACATCAAAACTTGACTGAAGCTAAGCCTACAGTGATACACAAAGAAGACAGATAGGAACGGCAGAGGAAGCCAAAAAGGAACAATACAGCAATGATAAGATAGTGACTGGGAGAGAACAATGCAAAAAAGACTGGGGCTAAATTTGCAGCAGAAAACAGTGCCTGGTGCCAAGAAAGAAACCCGAGGAACATGGCAGGACTGACTGCAGTGTAACTGATGGGTCTGGACAAGAGAGAGCGCCCAAGTGTCAGGAGCAAGGCTGGAAGGAGATCAGAGGCCCAAACCTCTTGACAGCATGGGGATGTGGTTCTGTCTTCATCAGAGACAAAAAACTCCTGGGAAAAGTCCCTTGCTGCAAACTGGAGTCCCACATTTGTCCAAGGGAATACGAAATTAAATGGTGGGTGTTGAAGAAGGAGAAAGAGAAAACAAAAAAGGCTGTTGGTTAACAGAGTGGAAGTGGGTGAGGCAGGGGAACAGGATCCAGTTGAGACTGACACATCAGTTATTTATTACTGTTTGTATCCCGATATCTTACATCTCAAAAGGAAGGCAAAGGCTTTGTCCTCAAGGGCCGGTTATCTGCGCCCGAGGGCGGCTGGCAGCAGCATGGTTCCCGTGACGAGGGACCACATCCCTGCGATGGAGGTGGCGCCAGGCTGACCTTGAGGAGGTGTGGTGACGGGAACTGCGTCGGCCGCGAGGTGCGGTGGGAGCTCAGGGCGCTGGGTTGGTGATGGGCTGCTGTCACACGTAACCTTGCCCTGTGGGCAAATGAACTAACTGAAAGAAATGAGGTTTGCTGTGAAGGAGGGAAAAGAGAGGTGACAGCACTGATTAGGTTTGAACATAGTGGGAACAGCGCAGTTCAAGGAGGCTATCTCTATGCAGCAAAACATGTAGGCATGTACTTAGCTGCAGGCATTGACCAAGCCCTGCAGCCTTGACTGAGGATTAGGTATAAACCCTTTCTATTTTTCTGAATTAAACCAATGATTTAAAAACTTTGTGAACTTGAAATCAGGGACAGCAAAGCCACTCTTGCTCTATTTTCTGTATTGGTTCCCTGAGGCTTGTTGGCAAAACTGTACGCTCTGTACTTTCACAAAAGAAATCTAGGACATAATTATTTGAATAGAGCGATATATGTGATAAAAATCTGTTTATACCACAACATCTCCAGCCAAATGATTGACGTATACATTTCTGTCCTCCCATTGATGTAACTTTTCAATTTCCTGTTGATGTCTGAGCTTGATTTATTTTTCCATTTATTTGGGTTTTACAAAGAGCACTAAGAGCTTGGCACTTGGGTCTCTTTTTTGTGTCAGTTCAACCCTCTTAGTTCTCGATCTCTTCATTGTTTCTGCAAACAATGAAAAAGAGAGAGGGAAAGAACAGCTGTGAACAGCTGGTTCGTTCACCAGGTGTCTGACTGGTATTCAAGTATCCTCTTCTGAGGGAGGCCTGGATTCCCTGAAAAAACCTAAAAAAGCTAAATTCAGAGTTCACTTTTTTTGCTGCCTTCACACATGATGTGACACAGATTTGCAGACATCCTAGTGAGGAGCCTGAAAAATCAAAACAAACAAGAAAAGCTGCTTCAGGAAACCTCAGAGTGTTTTCTCTCCAGTTGCACCCCAGCTGAATCAGGCCAAGAGCTCTGCAAAACCTTCTTAGGCAGATGTTGCCACATTATTTTTAGAGAATCCTTCCTCTTTTCATTATCCAAATCCTCTCTGTCTTTCTTCACCTGCCATTATAGTCAACAAAGCAGTGGTCAGGAGTGGCTGGAGAGCAATGGTTTTGCAGGGCCACCATCACCATGGTGGCTCTTGCATTTTATTTTGCCTGTGAACCTGCACACTTGGGCAAAGACCCTCTGCCTATTCCCAGCTCATAAAAGTCCTCCAGTTTTGCTACCTCCAAGGTAGCAAAGTCTTGAAAGCAAATGAAGGAAAACGAGATTGAATTCAAAAGCAAAACTGAATTATTGCCCACAGATCAGTAACATGATCACACCAGGGTTCAAACACACCACAGGAATTGTGATGTATTCCTTACATCCCACCCCATGGGGGTTTATTCGAGGCAAACAGAGAGAGAGTCAAACATACCTATGCCTTCCCAAGGAAAAACATACAGGTTTTGTGCCAAACAAAACCAGTTACCTGTTCAGCAGCTCTGTCTGGAATGGCAAAAACTGGTGTGCAGCACTGCCAAAAGCTGGAGCCTTCAGTCCCTCACCATCCCTATTTCAACCCAGGTACTGGAGTTTCTCCTGTGGATCTTTAGTACCTGGGTTTTCTGGGAGGTCACCAAAGGGTGCCAGTGAAGAAGTTACTGTCCCCAGCACACCTATGTGCACCTAAATCTATCCCAATTCAGCCAAGCATATAAGCATTTACTTCAGTGCCAGGGAAGTGTGTATTTTTTAATTCAGAAAAATAAGGGAAGTGTGTCCTTAAAGACTTGACTGAAGTTATTTGTGTATCACCAAGTCAGAACAGTGGTACGGATGGATAGTTTATATGGTGTAATTTTGAGTTTGATAGTAAACCCGGATGGCATAAGCAAAAGGAGATTCACTGAATTCAATGCAACCATCTCTAGCTCACTCTGGTTTTGTATCTGCATTGTCTTGAATAGCTCCTGCAGAAGATATGTTAGGGGACAGAAGACAAACCAAGCGAGCAGCCCAGCTCCAGCAGAATCAAAATGCAACTGGGGTCTGATGTACCTGTGTGTGACCCATTCCAGCAGACTTGCATTTCACATCAAACATTCTAATTTTCTTCCTCCCGTTTTTAAGCCATTTCTCCATTAATAATGAGAAGCCATTTACATTTGCATATGCTTCTCAAGCAGCCAAGGACAAGTAGACTGACTAAAAGGCATGTCATACAGGATTTGCCACAGTTTGAGATAGTGGAGCTTGCATTGGAAAGTTACCTAGAAATGAAAAATAAGCATGTTCCCTGTCTTCAGGTACTCTACAGGTGCTCACCCTACAGAGTAGCACTGACTAAAATGCACCCATGCTCTGCTGACATCAGCCCAGTTATGTTGATAAAGTTACAGAGATTTATCTCAGGTGAATATTTGAAGCCCTTCTAAAATCAAGTCACGGGTTTTACATTTCACATCAATTCTGTCTCCGTGGTTAATAAAATAGGCAATTATATTTTAAACTATTCTCTGTGAATGTTCAGCATTGTTTGAATTACCCCCTAAAGGACTGCTGCCCAATCGTCACATCTCATGAACCCTCTGGCCAGGGTTGAGCTCTCCAACCCCTCCGTCCCTTTTTCATGGATTTCCTGGACTTATGTACACTTCTCTATAGAAAAATCAAATTTTTTCTTGCAAAATTCCTATCCAAATCAAATGGCACAGCACAAAATCAGATCTTTTGGGGGGTTTGCTTTTTGCAGCACCAAATAGAGTCATCATGATGCCATCAGTGTCCTCTAGCAGGGAGCTCAGGTAAACACCAGCACCCCATTTCTGCTTGATACATCTCAACTGAGCCGTGGGTTTGAGGGATACATCTCACCTGGAACCCTGAGGCAAAGAAAAAGCATTCAGAAAAATAGCTGGTCAGCATCTGCCACCTCATGGCAACTGGTTTTATTTTACTGAGGACCAGACCTTCTCTAGCTGAGGCTTTTCTAGTTGATTTGCAGATAGAGGAAATGGGATTTAAGACAGTGTGTGGGTTTGATGGGTTAAAGGATTATAGGTGAGGAGTGGGTTTGTGGTGGTAATGCTGGCTGAGCTTTTGGAGGAGAGGTGTTTCAGATGTGTGGTGCTTACTGTGGTAAAGCTTTGGTCTTTGTTTTGTGCTTTTGACTTTTTTTTTTTTTTTTCTTTTTCAGCATGGTTCAGTATATGCTTAACCTCTGGTGCCAGCTGGCTCTTTCACCTCTGTAGGACTCTTCATGATCTCAAAGTCAGACATTTCCCTGCCTAGTGTGTGTGGGGGGGGTTTAGGGTCCCAGGAGGGAGCTGCGGCACAAGTAACTAAATAGACTAATTCTGTATCATAATGGCTATTTTGTAGTTTTCCTTCTCATCTTCCTTTGTGAACTTCCATTCCTTTCTCCAAAGCAGCATGTTTAATAGCTGAATTCTAATGTTGCAGAGATCAAATAGGTAAGAAATGTACCTCAAAAGCAGGAAACTGTTTAACCACGGGGCTCAAATGCTTCCTGAGAAACTGGGGTTTATACGCGGCTCTGAGGGTGGAAGCTCCTTTCCCCCTTCAGATCCTGACAAAGGAGCGACACCATTGACGAAAAGAGCTTTCAAAAGCAGATGTACCCTTCCTAATAAGGGGTGCTACGGGGATTCGCGGGGTGGTTGCGTGTCCTTTGGGTCCCCGGCCCTGCCCGTGATCCTCCGATGCCACCTGCCGGGCGCAGCCCCGCAGCTCCTCGCCGCTCGCCGGGAGCGGGGATGCTTTCATACGGCAAGCAACAGCACCTACCGGTGGTGGAGCCCGAGTTAGGCGTGTGGAACGCGGTGGCGATAAACTGATGAAGTGTGAGCTGAAAGAGGCCCGTGGGAAGAAACGGCGGCATAAAGTCGTGGTATTGCTTTGTACAACTTCCTTGGGTAGCTGTGATTTAGGTGTATGGTGCTATCAGGTTGTTCTGCTGGGCTCCTGTCCCTTGTTTTTAACAGCACTGGTCAATTCCAGTCCACTTTCACCAAAGATCTTAAATACATTAAATTACTTCCTGCACTATATAAAATACACAGCTTGGGCAAGCAGTTCCTTGCAAAACAGGCTGCTGCTAAACCCAGGGTAAGGCAGGGGCTCCAAGACCTCTTCCACCCTAACACAGCTTGTGCTGGAGGAAGGTAAGACCCCAAAAGCCATAGGTGAAACACTTGTGTGTGTCGCTTTATGACTCCTAAAAGCTGTTCAATCAGGTGTTTGTAGCACCCCAGAGCTGTCCCCAAGGAGGAGCTCAGTGGCTGTGTTTCTGTGTAGCAAATCTGCTTTCATTGCATTTGTTCTGAGCGTTTAAGATTTGAGCTGTGGGTATTGGAGTAACCAGAGTTTGGTTCCTGATCACACTAAGTTTCTCCTCTGTGCCCTTAAATCTCTGCAGTTTGCCTTAAGCTATGACCTTTTGTATGAGGAAGGCAATGGACTTGGGCAGATGCCTGGGGTGGGGTCTGTAAGCAGCCACCTTCAGTGTCCTGAGTTGTAGAGTTGAGGCCAGACATTATCCAGGAGGTAGGTTGATCCTTTCTCATGCCCCATCTCAGTCCATTTGTTACTCTGAAATATGCTGGGATTGCTGCCCTCTGTAGTCCCCTCTGTCATGCTGTGCCAGGGTTCAAGAGATTTATTTCCCAGGGGCTATTTTTAGCAGTGACACCGCAGTTAAACCAATTGAGGCTGGCAGTAATGTCTGGGTCACAGCTCCGAGATGCATCTGGCTGGAATTGGGCTTGTTGAGTGGCATCTCATGCAGAGCACGTGAGGCTCATCCGGGAAGCACTAGGGCTGGAAGCTGGTTTTTGCTTTCATGTGGTCAAGCCCAGCAGAGCCCGGCCCCTTTTGGATATTCTGCTGTGGACATCCTTCTCAATGAAGTGTGTGATGGGTCCCCTTACCTGCTACAGTCAAGAGGAGCCAACACAGCAGGGACCTATTAAACTCCTGAGTTACATAAGGAGATGCTGTAGTTTGTCACAGGCTGATTTCTTTTCTTCAGCCATTGTCTGTAATCCCTTTAATACTTGGGCTGTTGTTGCTCTCAGAACAGGGCAGTGTAACTCTCCCACTAGCACCTCTTCCCAAGGCTTTCCATTTTAAATCTGGGGTTTTGTTTTCTCTTTTCATAGAGAAGTTCTTTTCTGTTTTAATAACCTCTGTACTTTTGTACTGTGAAATTCAGTATACAATGGCTTTAAGCAATAATGATTAAAATTATATAATTTTGTTATGTACATTTTATTCCCTCATTGCTCATCTGAGTTGAACTGGGTGCTTATAGAACTAGAGATGCTTTCGGTCCAGAAGTGTCTATAAATTGAGGTGGACACAATGAGAGGGAAAAACTGTGAAAAGAGTTAATTGTGGAGTTGCATCAGTGGCAGCTGGTGGCCTTGCGTCTCCATTAAGGAGCTCTGGCCATTGGTGTAGGATTTTTGTCAAAACATTATTTAATGGAGTGGTGGATTAAATAAATAACAGACTCCAGCTAATCCACTTCTATAGTATAAGGTTTTGTGCAGCCCATCATCTCTGTGCCCTGGTACAGCTGATGACAGAGTTGATCTGGCCTTTGAAGCAATTACAGCAGAGAAATTCTGGACACCTGAGGAAAGTGGGTCCCACAGACAATGTCTCACCAGCCTGCACAAGGCAGTGCTTCACCCTGACCTGCCATTGCCTGGGGAAGCACATGCACAACTTAGGTTTTTGCTAGTCCTCCAAAGCTCCTGAGACTCATGCTTGCCAGGGGGAAATGTGTTCTTGCTCACTGCAGAGCAGCGGGAGCTTTAAGTCCTCCACCAGAACTGATGCGAACAGGGATTTGAATGACTATTTTTAAGTAAAGGGGGCAGGCATAAACATCATGAGGCAGGTAAGATGCCAAAGGTTGGTGAGGGACAGTCAGCCTTGGAGCTGTGGCCACAGGGTGGGCAAGAGGGATCTGTGTCAAGCAGGAGAAGACTCCAGGACACCAACCCCAGGAGAATTGCCAGCTTTCTGGAGCAAGACTCGGCTATAAACAGCCCCAGCATATGTGCAGATGAGGTTCCTAAGGCAGCGTGATGCTCCTGCTTGTGGAACAGGGCTGTTAGCAAGTGGTGTTAGCAAGTGGCAATACTTGGGCATAGGAATATCAAAGAGTGAATGTCTACAGTCCACCCTGGATATGTGCTGGGAGGAGGGAATCAGTAATGGTATTGAAGTCAAAACTCCTTGGACACTTTAGTTTTCAGCGGAGTGATTCCAGACACAGGCTGCTGTAAGCAGCTCAAGGATGAGGCTTCTGGGCATAAAACAGAAGCATAAATGTGATACCTCCTTGCTGCAAACCAGGCCCTGGGTACAGCTTTCAAGAGCTGTTAGAATCATAGAATCATTTAGGTTGGAAGAGACCCTTGGGATCATCAAGTCCAACCATCAGCCCTACTCTACAAGTTCTCCCCTACACCAGATCCCTCAACACCACATCTAATCTACTCTGAAACACAGTCAGGGATGGGGACTCCACCACCTCCCTGGGCAGCTGATTCCACTGACTGACCACTCTCTCTGTGAAAAACTTTTTCCTAATGTCCAGCCTAACCCTACCCTGCTGCAGCTTGCAGCCATTCCCTCTTGTTCTGTCGCTCATTGCTCGTGAGAAGAGACCAGCACCAACCTCTCTACAATGCCCTTTCAAGCAGTTGTAGAGAGTGATGAGGTCTCCCCTCAGCCTCTTCTTCCTCAAACTAAACAATCCCAACTCCCTCAATCAATCCTCATAAGCCTTATTCTCCAGGCCTCTCACCAGTTTCGTTGCCCTCCTCTGCACTCGCTCCAGCACCTCGATATCTCTCTTGTGTTGAGGTGCCCAGAACTGGACACAAGACTCAAGGTGCAGCCTCACGCCAGTCTAAAGCACAAAGTCTTGCCCCAAAACCCAAGGTGGGTGCAGAGCTGCTGACACGCTGGTTAAATGGGGACTTCTGCCTAGAAAAGGGTGACCCTTGCAAACTGGCAAGCGTTGGTGAAGCTGGCCCTGGGCAAAGGGTGTGATGGAGTGACCCCAATCTCTAATTCTTCTCCCTGGTTTGAGCACCACCAGGGACAGGGTGGCCAGAGAGTTGCTCATTAGCTCATTAGTTAGCCTCAGAGTGAAATAATATTAAAATATATTAAACTTCCAGTGTCTTGAAAAGAGGTGGAGATGTAGGAACATGGGGGCTTTTCTCTCTCCAAAAGAGCAAGTCTGCAGCAACACAGAAGGTGGTGCACTAATCTAGTCCCTGTTCCTAACTTTTAAGAAGTCCCCCTAAAAGCTGGCATGACGCCTATCTAAATTAAACACTTAATGTCATGTATCTCCCAGCTGCGATATTAGACAGAAATCTGAAACCGAGCTATTAGCCTGGAGGACTTTAGAGGAGACAATTCAGGTTTGGCAAACTTCCTGGTACTAAATAAACACAAGGGAGAAAAAAATTCCCTAAACTTTCTTTTGCAAGCATTGTCTTGAGTTCTCAGAATCCAGGCTGCCATCTGAGGGCCAGTTTAAAAGGCTTAAACTAATGTAAAATCTCTTTCAACACATGAGCTATGTAGTATTTACTACTTCGGTACAAATTTTTTTGTAGTGGAACAGATTGAAATTTAAGACTGTAAACTATACTGCCTTTCAAAGGTGCTTGTGCTTCTGAGATTTTGGAAAGCTTTTCAAAAGACTTGCAGTTTCCTAGTGAGCAAGGTCCCACCTCCGATCCTCACTGCTTTGGAGGGGAAGTGCATAATCAAAAGCCTTAGCCTGTCTTGAAAAATCTCCACCTCATCTAAACTGCATTAAAGAGCCAAATACCTGGTCAACTTCAGCTGTGGCATGTGATATGGAACTGGCACAGAGTGTGAGGGTTATAGATATGTTCTGCAGAGTTCCCTGCTCCCTAAGTGCGACTCCTGTGATGCCAGACTTGGGATTACCTCTCAATACAAACTTCTCAGCTAAAGAGAGGCGGGAGGGCAGATGGTGGAGGATGCAGATGATGTTGGCCTTAAAACAAGTGGCATGTGTTGAGGTCTGTGGCAGCAGGATGGCCCCATGACATATTTCTTACTCACAGCTTAGACACGCCAGATCGGATTCCCGCTGACACATACAGTCCTTTTCCACAGCTCTGGCAGCGCTAAGAGCTGGGACAGTCTAATCTCTTCCCCTTCCTTAAACCCTCCTGCACTGCAATGCTGAACAAAACCTTGGAGTTCTGTGTGGAAGCGGTGAGCACGCTGACATGGGGTCTGGGGCGCTCAGCAGCATCACCTCCTGCCCTTCCCGTCTGCCTTCCTTCTATCTTATACACGGGTACAGCCTTTTTTTTGGATGGGGAGTGGTCTCTCTAGCACAGTGTTCTAGGGAAACAAGCCAGCACCGTGTGGCAGCTCGATGTGTGTCCCTACTCACTCATCAGCTTCAAAGATGTAAACCTGGACAACAGAAAAAGTACTTGCAGGTGTTATGGCTGGGCAGCCTGGCCCTGCTTACAGGCCAGTCGTGTTGCACCTCCTATGTGGGAGACGAAGGGGACAGAGCAGCCTGTGGGAAGCAGGATCCTGCTACTCAGTTTGTGTAAGAACTGGCTGGGCGGCGTGTGATACAGTGCTGTGATGTGTACCAGTAATCCTGCTATGGAAGTGGGTAATGAAAGTCCTTAATTTGCTCTAAAAGCCCTTCCTTTCTGCCCTACCCCTGTGCTATGGTCTTGGTTTAAATCAGGATCAGACTCATTAGATTCTGAGAAAAGTTACCTTGCAAATGACTCCCTCATTTATTTCTGTATTCCTTTACTAATTACACAGCTCAGTTTTCTTCAGTCCATGACCCCAAACCCTCTTGTAGAAGGGAGAACTTGTAGAGTAGGGCAGATGGACTTGATGATCCCATGGGTCTCTTCCAACCAAAATGATTCTATGCCCTTAGAGGAAACCCAGTTTGGTACCTGGCTGTCCAGGAAAAAGAGAGTCCCTGAGCAAGGGGGATGTTTTCCTGTCAATGTAGCATTCAAATTTAGCTTCTGCCACTGTAGGCAACGTGGCATTAAAAGAAGAAGCTTAAGTTATTAAACTGAGCTGCTTTAATCATCCAGTTCGGGGAAATCCATTGCTACAGGAGACGTGAGGATTAATGTATTTTTACCGCAAAGCCAATACATCTATTCTGATCAGTTAGCTGTTGCTCACTCGTGCATATGAAACTTCATTCTCTGGGGTTGCCCTCGATAGTATGGGACCAAATGGAGTTTTATCTGGAGATTGACCCTGTTACCTTGAATCTCATCATTCTGGTAGCTAGCTATGTTATTTTGCTTCTGGTTTTCCTGATCTCCTGTGTCCTCTATGACTGCAGGGGGAAGGATCCCAGCAAGGAATATGCTCCTGAGGTCCCTACAGACACCCAGCCTCCGATCCGGCTGGTGGTGATGCAGCAAGGCTCCCCAGGCACCCGCTGGGCAAAGGGGCTCGTCTCTGCCTACGAGAACTCCTCCGACCTGCCAGGGAAAAGGACTACTGTTGTGTAAAGGGACCCTGCCTTGGAGCTCCAGTTTCTGCTGATCAACTGCCTCATCTGCTATGTTTACTCTACGTTTGCAAAAGGATAACGCATTCACAAGGTAAGTTGAGATGCCGATTTATTTGATACGGTGCCATTGCTAAAGGGGGTCATTTTATGTTCAGCTGTGTTCTCCTTTGATATAGGCTTGCAATCCTGCCTGCCATCTGTAATGAGACTCATTTCCATTTACGCTGCTGCTGCCTTGCAGCCCACTGGCAGTCGGAAGCAGTGACGCTGTGATCCACTCCGGCTCTGAAGAAGGGCCTTGGTTTAATCTCGAGTTGTGGTTGGTGCCGTTATTTTTGTAGGAACATAGTGTTGTTCAAAGTATCCCACCTCTGTGGGGCCGAGCCATGCTGCCCTGCAGCCTCGGCACATCTTCCTGAGCCAGCAGAGCACAAATGACCTTGGTAGGCTGTTTTATCTCTCCAGTGAGAAAAGAAATGCTAAGGATTTTAAAAGGATAGAGATAGTGCCTTTCTGACAGAAGCCAGCTGCTGCTCCCATCAGAATTTAATACTTTCCGTGTTGTCTGTAAGCTCCCCAGGGGCAAGTGCCAAGACAGTCTTGGCACTTATTTTCCATAGGTAGAACATGAGCTCTGCTCTCATGGGGCAGAGTACCCCTTGCCCCACACAAATCCCCTAATGGAATACAATATGCTTCCTGGAAAAGCTGGGTACGCTGCCTCCTGCCCAAGGCAGAGTGCGAACCGGGGTGAATTTACCAGTAATGCAATATGTGTGAGTCATTGCTGCCGTCTGCCCCACTGAAACAGCACTTTCTGCACCAAGTGTGACCTGTGTCCTGGCTTTCAGTGTGTGTCTCTACACTGAAAGTCAGAGTCTGACCCTGCCTCCAGACCAAGCCTTCCTTCAGCTCTATCATGTTCCAGCTGGGCCACGTGAAGGCTGTTACTGAATCTCCAGTAAATCTAACGTTATCTGCATCGGCTCCTATTAATCTTTCCATAATTGGGGAGCTATAAACTAAAGGCCTTTTTGGCTAATAAATTTCCTCTGTATCTTGCTGGTTTTCCCCCTGTTGGTCCTTGATAGACTTAAGTTCACATATCTTTAAAAGGAAGGGAAATGTTTTCTTTGTTCTCCAGCTGAAGCCCAGAGGGACAGGGACAAGAGAGCTGCTGATCTCAGCCACAGAAGTGGCTGCAGTGCTGGGTAGCTGCTTCTGAGCACAGCCAGCTCAGGTTCTGCTCTGTCCTGTCAGCCTGGGCTGCAAAACCCACCCGAGAACCTGTGGAGACACTGCCCAGGTTGGTGCCTGTTGTTGTCTTCTGCTGGCAGAGACACCTTGTCACTCGTGACCAAACCAGCTTTTAATATTAATTTGGCTGCCAGGAGTTTGTGGTTTAAGTTGGTTTGTTCTACCCAAACATGTCTGTGATTCAGCAAAAAACCTGAAATGTATTTTTTGAAATTCTAAGATGGGATGCTTAGTGCTAGGTTATTGTGTACCTCTAGATAATACTTGAATTATTGTGTATAGTGCTCTTTAACTGGTTATTAAGGGGGAAAATGGCACTGGCCCCATGCTGTTGCAGGAGTCAGTTCCATATGCTATTTTACATCATCCTAACGCAAAGCACCCGCAGTCCTACCCAAACCCTTAGTAAACACGGTGAGATTTATTACCTGTCTACGTCAGGTGTCACGGGTGACTCACTGGATGCGGGGGTCCTAATGCCTCTGGGATGTGCATTTTAAACACTTCCAAAAATAAACTGCAGAGAATTCAAACCACAGTTGGATGAAGCTGTCGGCTGGGCTGTGTGCTGTGTACTCCAGCTGGGTTTTAACCGGCTACCTGTGCTACAGCCCCAGACACTCTGATTTATGCATCAGCCATCACAGCATCCTGGCATTGGCAAAGAAATCTTGAGATATGGAATATCTTTTAATTTATTTATTTATCTGTATTTTTTTAAAAAAGCAGCCAGAATGGTTAGTGGTTTATCCTTTGGTTTCTGAATCCTTAAGGGTGAACCCAGGTTTTGTTTTCAAGTTGTCCTTTGCACCCCTGTGAGTTACAGATACAGCTGGCTTTGGAAGGAAGACTCCTGAGAGCTGGGGGTTTGAGTAAAACTCGTGATGAAACTGGTAATAAATCAGAAGTTGGTGGCATGATCCTCTGCCATGCATCATACTGAAATAATTATGTTGAATGTCTGGTTTTGGTTATTTAGCACTGAAAATGTGCAATTAGCTAACTGCAAGTTGTAGTGGCTTTGGCAAAACTTGGCAGTGACTAAGCTGCTGGTCTTTTGGCCCCTGCCACCATCACAGGCCAGTGTTATCTTTCCTTGGGCTTTCTTATCTGCCTTATCATCAGCTTGTAAGCTCTTTAAAGCTTTTTGTGTGTTCGTGTCTTATCTAACATGTTAGGAGCCTCCTTGGTCATAAGGGATCCTTGGTGTTAGGGAACAGAAATAATAATCTTTGCTAAGATGATCTTGAGGGGACCAAAAAGAGCTCAAAAATCTGTGTGGCACAGCCATTTGCTTTGCTGATGGTGAGATGTCATAGGAAATGCCACATCACCATCAGAAAAGCTCCATAGTTCTTTGACAAAGGTCATGCAAATAATGTAATGATATCATCACATCTGCTGTATCTCTGCCACCACATTTGTTTATGCAAGTAATACATGCAGAGATAGAGACTTCCAAAGGCTATGTTAATAAATACCTTTCGAGAGCTGATATTCTCCAGGTATTGTTTTCTCTAACAGCAAACCTTCTGTGTATGCCAACCATGGACTTTTGGCTCAATGGCAAAGTTGTTGATTTTGGCACAGTCGTGTTTTCTTGCTTTAATCTCTAGGAAGTGGGGCTGTAGCGCTGAGGGGGGGAGGATGCAACCCAGGGAGCTGTTCCTGGGGGCACAGGGCTCTCCTGTTAGAAAACTTTACTGTTGTGATAAAGGCGATGGCCCCTGCCCTGAAATGTGGAGGTAAGACAGCAAATGAGGCAAATTTCCTCCTGATAGTATTTCTAACCAGTGGGTAAAACCCCCTTCCAGAAAACACCTCAGGATTTTGCCTTTCCAATGGGAAAAAAACAGCTTTTTTAGCTTTGTCTGTACTGGAACAATACTGATGTATTAAAGTGGTGAGAGAGCCCTTGGGTACGTACAGTGAATTGCAAGTGATCCAGTCACGGAGTGGAATGACTGCGTTGTGAAGACCTCTGCTACCACGCTTGGTTTAATGACTGTGGCAGGATTAATGCATGCAAATGGGCTTTTATCAGGCCAAGCTAGCAGGAAATCACCCTTGAAGCTGCGTTCCCTCGAATGCCTGCAGTCTTCTGCCACTTCCTTTGCATCACTGCAAGAAAATGGGCACGAATATTCTCACAGCAGTGCAGCCCTCTTCCCTAAATTGCACGGTGTAAAATCCATATCCCCTGCTAGAATTCAGACAGTGTAAAAAGCATCGTGAAACCAGGCTTTGTCGATAGCTGTACCAAGCTGAGCTGTGCGGGGGAGGTCTGTGGAAACAGAGATATCCCTTGGAGATGTCTGCAAGCATCTTGCAAGCTCTGGTCTACAGCTGGCAGGATGGGGAAGGCACTGGGATGTCACACTACCGAGATGTACAGCTGCCATCGCTGCTCAGTTGATCATGGGTTTGTGCCTTGCTTAATCTGAACTGCTCCAATGTGGACGTCTGTTTTGCCCAGGGGAGTAGGCAGTGTTTTAAGGCCTGGATATCTAGCATAGAAATAGTTTTGAAGTAGGTGCTACTGGCAAACGAACAAGGTGGTGGTAAAACTCCCAAGTCAGTCCTTGGGCTGTGGGGCGACCTTGGGCAGCGTCGCTCAGCATGTCTCTGTTCCACATGAATTTTCTCAGCTCTTCTGCCCTCTGCACCAAGATTTCCCTCTTAGGTGTTGGTGTGGTTTGTGAGGGGGCTACTACAAAACTGTGTTTTACTCTATGAACTTACCCCAGTGGATTCAAAGAAAACAAAATAAAATATACTCAGCAAAAAACCGGCTGGAGCGGGTGGATCAGAGGAGCTGATGAATAAGCCGTGGTAAAGCTGGGGAAAACATGGACATCAAGCCTTAAGATGTTTGCTTTATGTGAGCTCTTGCTTTGGTCATCGTGGCGGTCTGACGATGTGTAGCTCTGTGGTTTGAAGGGAACCAAGTGGTGGTGGGAGGATTTATTGCTGTTCTGTGGGAAGCAGGAATTCAGTCTGCCCTGCCTCACTTTCCATTGGCTTTAGTGTGCCCTTTTACATATCACTGCTTCTGTAAAGCCTTTATTAAAGGGTTTCACAGAAACAACAGCAAAAAAACTCCAGATGTCTAGATTTCTCCAACATTGATTCAAGTCAAACATGTCATTAAATTCACTGAAAATACATCTTTCATGTGAGCTTGTTCCACTGTAAATATACTGTCTAAGTCTTCAGATTTTATTTTAAAAATCCCTAATAAGTCGCTACATATGAGTAGAGGATTAGTCCAGACAGACTAACCCATATTCACAAGGGAGAATTCCTTCCCATGCAGTGAATTTCTTGGAATTTGAAAAGGGATAAATATCTCATTTTTATTAGCACATTGTTCTTCATGTGCAAATGCTCATCCTCTGATAGTGCTAAGTATAGAAGCGGAGTAACATGTCCAAGTCAAACCCCTTGGCTGTAAGAAGAGCTTAAGAATAGTTTTTACTGCCTGGAACCACGTCACCTTACGTTATCAGCTATGCAGCTTGTGTAACGCTGGAGCTTTGGTGGGAATGTCAAGAGGTAAGAACTGATACTGGATATTTAGTTGGAAATACTGTTCTTCCAACCATGAGCCAACACTACTGCACACTTATGGGAGCCTTACAGCCCAGCGTGCCATCTTTTAGACATACTGAAAACTGCAAGCCCAAGTCCCTCAAGCTAACTTTGAGCTTTTTATAAGGCAAAGCATTGACCTGGTCCTGCTCCAGTCCAAGTGACTTTGTGATTCTCCCAAGTGCTTGACTCCCTGCGCTGAGTTTGTCCCATCCCATAGGGCCTGGATGTTGAAAGCAAATGCATGTGTACTGCTGATGGCCCCAAGGGACTCCTGCAGCCAGTGCCCTAAATAGCAGCGTTTCAGCAGTGTGTGAAATGGCAGCCAGGGCTGTAGCGAGGATATAGACTGGGGTCTGTTGGTGGTTGTTGCTGCCCAGGAGGAGTGCAGGGGTGGACTCCTGGGGGCAGCTGTCAGGACTCTGAGGTAGAGATCTGGTCCTTCATGCTTGAGTGAGAGACAGCTAAATGAATTGTTTATGAATAGATTGCTCTGATACAGCAGAAAGCCATATAACTTAACTAGAGAAAATCATACCAGAAATAAAAAATTGGGGAAATCAGAACGGCTGTCATCTCATGCTTCTCTTCCAACTCCCGGTTTTGTCTCCCCGCTCCCTCCTCACGTGTGCTGGTTTCCTTGGAGACATTGCTGCTTAGTTTCCCTCTCTAATAATGACACTGTTTGACATTAACCTTTCAAAAAGGCATTTCCACCCTAACGTGACAATCCGGGTGCAGTTTTTGGAGGCAGATACTTGTCACAAGGCATCCAAATCCAGCATCTGATTGTCCAACCCAGGCTGCGGATGGGTCAGTCTCTCCCCAGTTCTGCAGCAGATGCTCTGTGTGGGCAATGAAGCTGTGCCCTACTTTCTCCATCTGTTAATGGCAGTAATAATTGTTACACAACTGGGGTGTTGGGTTCATTTAATTAATATTTATGAAGGAACATGAGATCCTTTCACGGGTGGTGCTATAGAGATATTGTTAATTATGAATGATTAGATATTTGTTTCTCTTCCTGAGCATGTGGAGACTTTGACATACTATTTAAGCACCCACATTTCACACTCCTTCAGTATTGAAGCTTCTTAGGCCCACAGTATATCTCTTCATTTCCCTAAAAATACATTTAATGTAACCTCAACTGACTTCACCATGAGCAAAGAATACAGGCTTAGCATCTTACCTCTACATGTATTAATGATATTGCCTAAATCATCAATAGTTTTTTTAAAAATTCATTAGGTCATATTTTTCATGGGCTTTTTTTAGCTCAACCACTTATTTTAAATTGTACAAATTCAGGCCAATTCTAGGTCTAAACCTTTCAAGAAAGCTGAGGGGAGGCAGGAATCGGGCTCATCCTTCCACCAATGTCGTCTTCAAGCAAGAGAGCAGAGCCCCCGAAGTTCTGAGGGATCAATGTGAGTTGCCTCAAGTTTATTGCTGAGAATTGGGCATTTGTAAATCAAATCTAATAAGCATAAAGATGGATTGAAAAAAGATCTGTGAGTAGCAGCTCTTGATTTAGCACCTGCACATGCCAAGTTCATTGGGTGCAACCACTGCCCCACTTGTCCTCCCCAATATCAACAAAAAAGACACTGCTTGACGAAAGCATATTGATAGTGCTTATTACAGGTGATTTATTTTCTGTTCTCTGCGTGTCCCTCCCCTTTCAGCAGCTTATTAAGCACAGACTTGGCATAAGTAACATTCTTGTTTCTTCTAAGAGAGAAAACTTACCTGTTTTCCTTCCAAAAGAAGAGAAGATGGCAGTAGCCTTGGCTGGCTAGAGGACACACACTTCACTTGTCCTGAGCCTACATGTCCCTTAGCAGAGAGAAAGGACCTGCCCCAATTCCGGTTGGTTACTGGCTCGGGGCAGCACAGGGATGTGGTTTCCTACCTACATGGCTCATGGCAACACTTCCACTCAGTCATTTTTCATCAGCCACCAAGAGCTCTGCAATTCCCAGCCCTCCAGGCAAAGCACACAGGTTACAAGGGCAGATAAGGCATGAACCCAGGGACACTGGATGAAAAGAAAAGCTTTTTACTGCGATGGGAATAGCATTTTATCACTTTTCAGGGTTGTGGTTTTAGACCAGTTTTACACTGGAACCAGAAGGGTTCAATAATGGGTTGGTGTTTTTATTTCTAGCAAAAACCCTGATGTAGACACAATTACACCAGGCAGAAGTACTTTGACAATAAGCCTTATTTTTCTTGCTGAAATTATGCATAACTAGCTTGGAAAATAACCTCCTTAATTAATTGAACTTCTATTTACAGTTGACAGAGACAGCTCATAGGGACATGCCAGCAAGTATTCTCTAGTGCAGACAAGGCTCTATAAAGCTGCATTTTTATTTATATATATCTGCAGAATTGAAAATCGGGGCAGCGCTTGTAAAGCCAAGTGTTTTGTCCCTGGGGTATTGAATAGAAGGCAAATCTTTTGCATGGGGAGGCTCCGTGTTTGTTTTGGGAAGGAGAGCTGGCAAGGATCCCAATGCTCACTCTGAACATCTGAGGAAAAGGCTGGCTGGAAAGAATTCTGTCGTGACGCAGACAGGGGAAAGCCAGGAAATTTGAAGCCAGGACAGAGACTCCTACCTTAACTCATTCTGGCATGGAAAAAATAATTGTGAAGTGTTAATACCGCATCCTTGGGACAAATATTTACAAAACCTGCCGGTGTTTAAGAGTTCCTTGGGAGGATGGAGGGTTTTACCAATTCATTGTGGTAGAGGCTAGAGAACTGCTTGGTTGAGTGGGAGCTTTAAGCCATAACTGGAGGAGAAGATATGGCTCATCATTGTCAAGTCTGTGTGCTTTTTGCAACTGTCTTGGCAGGGTTATTTGGTGTGGAAGACCCATGCTGTGCTTCTCTGGAGTTGAAGGGACAAAAGGACCCTTTTTCTTTCCCTCCAACTAGCACTGTCTCGCCAGCATCACGATGTGGCAGATCCTGGGGATTCACTCCTCGTGTGAGGTTACATTCTCAGTATTACAAAAGTCCAGCTGCTTCTTGGGGTGACAGTTAAACTGCCCTTAGGAGGTTGTAAGATACTATCACAGGCTGGTTAATGGGAAACAGATTTGCAGATGGACTCACTGCTCTTCCCCTTTTGGAAACAGAAAATGCTTTGTCTGTTTCATCTGCTTAAGGTGAATGTGTGTGTTTATTCTCCTGCCTGTTTGCAATCTTGGCACCCAGTAGATGACAGGATCCCCCAGCCCAGCATACAGCCCCCGAGAGAGGCGGGCACCAGCATTTGCCGCAAGAGGGCAAAGAAAGGTTCCAGGGCCAGGGGGGTGATGAATGGTGCCTGTTAAAGTTGTTCCTCTCCCCACAAAAAAAAATGGTTACAGAAGCCTGTCCCGGCAGGCAGAGCTTCAAAGCATGGTGATGCTGTAGGGCTGCTGTTTCCTGTTTTGTTTAACAGCTGCTTGGGAGGAGGCGGTTGTGACCCTTGGTCCTCTGTGCCCTCTCTGCTGGGAAGTGCACAGGGTGACCTGGAGTAACAGGTATTAAAGAAGCCAGGGCGTTTCCTTTTTCTTTTTTTTTTTTTCNCAAATGTCAAGGCATTTGAAGGCATTCTTACTGAATGAAAAAGATGAAGGAAAATGGCTTAAGGCCAGGGCATGCCCTCATCACACAAGGGTGAAGCACCTCTATTGTTTCCACACACTTAGCAAAGTCTTGCTTTTACACCTGGACTGGACCAGGTCCAGTTTTTTGCTATGAGTTGCTTTCCGCGCAGGTGTACAGCGGCATTCTCACCTGCCTGCTGTGCAGAGGACACCCTTTGATCTCCAAGCACTTCCTACCCTGCATAGACAGGTGGAGTGAAAGCTGGGTCTCAGCAACCACCTCCACATGCTTAGGAGCTGGACCCCTCAGGACAAGCACCCAGACCTGCAGGAACGCCTGTCCTGAGCAGGGCCAGGCGGGACGTGGGCTGCCAGAGGCACAGCTCAGATCTGGAGCAATGTGTAGTGATGCTGCAGGCATGGGGAAGGTCCCTGTCAGCGCAGGGCTGTCCCCCTTCAGTGCAGGGCTTGAAAGTATCCTCTTGGGTCAGGAACATTTTGCATCTCTCGTTTGATTCAAGTGCTACCCTGTCAGTTTATCTCTGCTCTTGCAGGACACCAGCTTTTCTGTCTTAATGGATAAACCTCTGCCGGCCAGATCACATCCATCTTGAACTGGCAGAATAACCTGCCAGCAGGCAACGGGGGCTCAGATAAGCTCTGAGTTCAAAGGGGCACTTTGGGCTTAAAACTCTCAGTGTGTCTGATCATGACTTTAACCTGGGGTGGGGACAGCAAGTGCCCAAGATGACCGGAGCAGGGCAAGGCTGCCAGACTGCAGAACGAGAAATAGGTTTGTAGGTGCAGCCCTGGTTGCTGGCAAGGGGCATGTGGCAAAGTCAGAAAATGCTTTGATATCTTGCCATGGATTTAAAAAATTGAAACAATCGTAATGAGTATTTCCTAATAAAAGATAATACAGAAAGAAGAGCAACTATACCGGCTTTTTTGGTTGTTATACCCATATTATGTATAATGCAGGCCTACACCTACACATGCAGAGACATATATCTTTGTGCATGTAATTACAGGTTGGCGTATAAAGATTGCAGGTGCCTCTGTTTTAACCATGTATTGCAGCATCTTGAATTCAATGCAGAAGTCAGCCCAGCTTGATTTTCATTCTTCACCTCACCTTGCATTGCCCTCTTCCTCTTCTCCAGAAGCTCCTGGGACAAGGCAGGTGATTTAACAGTCCTTTGCATAAAGTAACTACTATCCTAAGCATCATCTATCCAAAAAGCACATTCTGGGATAGGGGTTCTGTCCACCCTGTGGACTCTGCATCTCCCCACAAATCATTAGTCTTTTCATGCTCCAGTTTTTGAATTTACAGGGACCAGATTTTGCTGCCTGGGACTTGGGTGTGAACCTGGACCAGCCCCAAATCTGGTGGGCTCTGCTCTGCTCTCCTTTTCCCCGCTGCGGGTGAGAGGTTATTGAATGTGATTTGAATCAACGGGATTTCCCTGGAAATGCCCAGGGGTGACATGAGTGCGAGTGCAACGTGGGAGAGAAGGTCCAAATTTGCATGGGTACAACCACTATAAATATTTGGCTGCCATGCTTCAGAGCCTGCATCAGGACATGATTTGGCTGCTGGACCTGCTATCTGAGCGATTCTGCCACCCGTCTCTGGTTTCAGGTCGAGCAGCTCCCTGGCTGGCTGTTTTCACCCTCCTTTTGTTGCTCTTTGTACAACAACGAGACCACTAATTGCTCCAGCTAATTAACAGTTAAAAGACAACCTTTGTGCTCCTCAGACCAACCCATGGGTTTGGGGAAAGTTTTCCTGAGAAGGAAAGGCAGTTGCAGTCCTGAACACCCTGAAACCATGTCATTAGAGCATGCACCTGGGGACACAGCACTTGACTTTGTTTTCCTTTCAAGGGCCTCCAGCAATGCTTTTTCTTAGTCATCAGCCAGGATGCTTCACAGTGGACAGATGACATTTCTCAAGTGGAGGTGGGATGAATGAAACCCAAATATTTGTTTCAGTTTGAACTAAAATAATTTGTCTAATCAGACAGTACTCCTCTGACGTCCGTCCATGGAATACAAAGTGGCGAGCAGCAGCGCGGGACTTGCCGCTCGAGTTCCCCCCGACAGACTGAGTGTCCTGTTCAGCAGAGATTTCTCTGGGTTCCCAGGGCTTTCTTACACTATTTCAGGTTTGGCCCAGTAACAAAAATGGCTTTTTTGCCTCTTTTGAAGACTTTAGTATCTGGCAAAGCACCTCATTCCCAGAGTAGCTTTGCCCCTTCAGACCTGCGGTCCTACAGATCTAAACCCTCCCTGACCTCCCAGTGCAGAGAGGATGTGGGATGTGACTGACAGGGCAAAGCTGGCTGCTCCTTACCCAGCCAGGGCAAGCTGCTGGTAACAAGACCCCTGGTTTTGTCAACCACAGATCTCCTTTCTGGCAGACCTTTACAATGACCTATGCATCACAGAAGGCAACTTGCACACAAGCTATAAATCATCAGGTCTTTTCTTTTACCCCCTTTTGCATATAAGGTAACTGCAGTTCTATATTCCTTTGATGATGCAGTAATTTATCATTTGACAGTGGCTTAATGAAAACCCTGCTGTTCCTCTCACTGCAATTTGAGAATTGACATTACAAAGAAGTCCTTCCTTGACCTTTCCTTCTTGGCCACTCCTGGAAATTAGAGTGTCTTCGTTTTAATGAGCTCAGAGGATTGGGGAGTTGGAAGAAAAAAAAATCAGCTTCAAAAATACCTAGCTTCCTCTTGTAAATATGTCAGGACATGTTTTTAGATACAGAGCTTTCTTACCTGAACAGGCTTGTACTCTCTTATTCTGTGACTTCTCCAGCTGAGCTATTTCTTGCCTCCAGCCCATGGCTTATGATGCAAGGCCATGTTTACTTTCCGTAAGGTATGTTGCAACATACAGACCAGACCTTCAGCTGGTACAAGTCACCCCAGTCTTTGCTCCCCTCTCTATTGCTTCTGCCCTCAAATTTAGATGGCAAACCGTGGGTGACCAGTCTCTGTGTGTGTATACACACCACACATACGTACATCCATAAACATGTGCATGCAGGTTTGCAGTGCATAGAAAACTTCACAAGGAGCAGTGTCTAAACTGGCAACGCAATCGTACAAGCAAAATGGAAAAAAACACACTAAATAGAAATGACAGTAAGAACAGAACGAGGTCAGGAGATGTCCCCTTTCCCAAGGGTGGCTGAAAGGCCCTTGGAACAGCTCCATTCCCTTCCTGTGGGTCCATTCCTTGGTCCCACGGAACCTATGCCGAGGCCAGGGGTGAACTGCAGGTGATATGGAGACAGAGCCCAGCGCTGGTAGTGCTGCTGGGCTCACACTGTCTGGGACATGGCTCCTACTTCAGGGTCAGGTGACTGCTGGTCTTCTAGGAGTGATGGTTTGTGGCTAAGTACCCACTGGCTACAGGAGTTTGTAAAGGAAAACAAAATTTTTGTCAGCAGTTGAAAAACTCAGCAGAATGGGTTTTTTTTGACCAAAAGGGTTCTAAACTGGCCAGGCATCATTGCCTTTTAGGGTATTGAAAACTTTCCTTATTTTACCCTTTTGTTGGGTGAGATGATCTCTTTCAGAACTAGTGTTATGGGTTCAATCATAGGTTTCAAGCCCAAGCTCATGGCTATGGAAATATTCCTCTTCTCTTTTACTAACCCGAGTGCCTGATCAGAATTCCAGTCTGCTTTCACACTCAGGGGAGAGGGGTGGGCACCTCCAGATGAAATTTAGACCTTAGTTGGATTTTGGCTTTTCCAAAAGAAAGCTGAAGGTGACAAGGCACTTCTTTTGGATGCTTGATTGTCAGTGGGAGGAACACAGTTTTGGTCTCTACTGTACATTTTGGGTTTCTGGTCCTGGAGGTGGTGTGAGCACAGCTGTACAGAAGGTTCACTGCAGTTCTGTGTCTTAGAAAATGTTCGCTGTGCATTTGTATAAGGTTGTACAAGAATTTGCATAAGTTTGCATGTTGTGTAAATAATAGTCTTTTGTAGTAATACACACACACTCTCTTGCATGCTTATTTAAGGCAAAAAGCTTGGAAGAGGACCATGTTTGCAAAGGGCTGAAACGGCAAACATTTCCTTCTCACGTCAATGTTGTGCAGCACATACCTGAAGGCAATATATAATTGAATATATATATATTGAATTGTGAGTCTGCCTAACAATTCAGTTTATTCTGTCTTGCCATTTTTTTTAATCAATGTCAAATACATATGCAAAACAGTATGGCTCCATAGTTATATTTTGAGTTTATTAGCAGAAATAGATGGTGAAGGGAATAAAAAAACATACTGAAATGTGGGAGAAGTGTCAGTAAACCTTTTCTTGCTGCTTTTATCCAATGTTAGTGCTGAGCTCTCCCAAACCAGAACTGAACAGTTCAGCTGTGAGGAGAGACAAGCAAGAAAAGATAGTGATTATTGTTTGTGAAATCAGGGTAAAATCTGGATGGAGCAGCATCCATACATGTGGATGTTGCTATATAGAGGGATGAATGTGAATATGTAAGATTCCCCAAGGCCTTAAATTGCGACGGGAGTCTCACAGTGATGGCGCACGAGGATGGGATTTCTTTGCACAGAGCGGGACCTGCCATGAGCCAAAGGATTCTTTGATTAAGGAGGCTTTAGCCTACACTGGTTTTAGCCTGTTTTTAATAACAAAAAAGCTTCACTACCTCACCTGCAGGGCAGCAGAAGACAGGGCTCACTCCTTCAATGCTGCCAGAAGTCCCAGCATAAGAAAAGTGACTGCAATTTCCTTGATCATGTCAAAAGAACGTTGCCATAGGCGACAGTTTCTGACTGTGGCCTCTCTCGGGACCTGGGTCTTATTTTTCCAAGTGGGATGGTGAATAGATACCAGCTTTGCCATTATAAAATGCTGCAGTTTTCAGAGTCAGGTAGCATGGTCATCCATCCCTGAGTAGGAATACCATGTTCCGCTCACCTAGCTGTGGCGCAGTAAAAATCATACACGCCTTGTCTCCCCGGGCATTTTACAGCTGTGGAGCTGAGGCACGTTAATTATCCTGCCGTCAAAACAAACCATTCTCCTGCGCTGAGGACAAAGCTGCTGCTCGGAGCTGGCCTCAGGAGCTGGAATAACAGGGGCTATGTGAGGTCAGAGCTGGAGGTGAGCTGGCCTCGCTCCCCGGGACGGGCATGCAGAGTGGCTGCCCGCATTCCCACGTGTTGAGCTCAAGCTTAGGCTACAGCCCCTGCTCTCATGCCCATTTTTGACAACAAAAAAGAACAGCTTCGCTACCTCCTCTGCGTAACCTTTGGAGGAAAGATGGGCACCGTCCCATTCCCCTCCGAGCTGGGAATTCTCTCCAGCGTGCAACGTCCAGTTGGCGTAGACACACCATAGCCCTTGCTGCCACCAGCCCTTTTTCAGCAGCTGGGTGCTCAGAGTTCTTGTCAGGGTCAGAGTGTGTGGCTGGGATGCAGTCCTGCACGGGCTGGTCAGTACTTCACAGGTGCCAACACTAAAGATGAGCAGAGCTGGTGTCTTCATGATGCTGTTCTCCATCCCTCCTCCATCAAACCCGTGTGGCAGTGGGTAAACTGTGACCAAAAAAGAGACTCTGAACTGCTTGGGTTGGATTTCTTTTTTTTTACATTTGGGCTGTAAATCTGTGCAGCTAGTCAGCCAGAGTAAACGTCCAGAGAGCAGCCCTGCCTTACACTGCCTGCACTGGAGCCACGGCTCTCGAGTCCAGCTGAGGATCTGCCCCTCGAGCTCAGCAGAGCAGCTGGTTTGCTCCTGTCGTGCCGTGTCTGGTGTTGAGCACAGGGCTGTTTTCAGCAGCAGGCACGTTTATCACCTGCAGCAACGTTTAATGGAGAGCCAACCTTTTTGGCAGCTTTTTATTCCAGGGAGGGGAGAGGGTTTATGTGAACGGGATTTGTGAAGGCGGTTATACAAATATTTGCTCTCTGCTCCTTAGCAGCCGAGGGATGAGTACAAACAACATCCCTGTTTAAGGTCCCGCTCACTTGTTACAAAAGGCTTGATCCAATTTGGGTTTTGTTACAGACCTCCAGCTCTTTTTGTGGGTTGTGTAGCTCAGCCCCTGCTCCACAGCGAGCACTGCCCGGAGGCAGGAGTCTGGACAGAGCAATGCTGCAGTGATGGAAATCTTCCTGCACAGGGAAGAGCTTTGGTCTGGGCAGTGGCTATAAAACCAGCACCCTTGGGATCCTCAGTCACTAGTACAATTCCTTCTCTATCTAGTTACCATAAGCATCTATCCGCACCCCAGGATCTAGCCATGAGCACACAAGCAATGTGTGCCCAGCACAGGTGGTTATTTACCCAACGAGATTGGCTGTTCCATCCAGGCAGTTCCCTTCCCTGCAGTCACGGCATCAGAAGACACTGTTCCTACTACAGGGATAAAAAAAAATAATCACAGGAGAAATTTTAGCATGCAGATTCCGTGCACAAGAGGACTGCTCTGCAAATGACTCAGGATCAGATTCTCAGGACTGCAGTTTATAAGACCTTTCCCTCCCAGTTTGGGTTAAACCTTAGGCCATATATTGAAAAGTAAAGAAAAAATGAAGTACTGAATAGCTGCTCCCAAAGCAAATGTAGTGTGTGTGTGCATGGTATCCAGTGTGTGATTTTTTTCCTACAGGAAAAATCCCGTTTGATTATGGCATTGAGTACTCTGCCGCATTAGACATATACAGAAAGACTAAGGTAGAGTTTACTTTAATTCCAGTGCTTCCTAATTTGATTTTGATTTTGCAACTTCAGTACTATTCAGTTCTACAGCTACATAAAAGAAATGCTGCAGGTGGAGAGGTGTTCTGCTTAAAAATGTTCATTTTTAAAGGTTCCTTTGTGTGGTGGAGCATAGGTCTCTGCTGTGCTCAAATCACAGTTTGAACAAATTATCTTGGATGATTCCAAAATCAAAGCCATTTATCCTTAATTCCCATTAGTGATTTCATATCAGACTTAGAGCATCACTGTAATTTGATATTAGTATTTCTGAGGTTTAAGTGCAGGAACATTTCTGGCAGTTGTTTTTAGTAAGTTCCCCATTAACGTCTACTTAACTGGAGACAGAAAGAATCAAGCACACATTTAATTATGGAGATGTCTGCATGATAGCATAGAATCTCAAACAAAAAAGCAACCCTCTTTTAATATGAATAAGCTGGAGATTTAAAAGTATCAGTCACCTTTAAATAGCAATAGAGTGATGACTAAAAGCAGCACTAACTCTGTTCCACTGTACAGCCTGCAGTTTAACAGCCATTTATTTTAACCTTCAGTGTGGTAGCATGCAAGGGGAGGCACAGCGTACCCCTCGTTTGGGTGGGATTAACCTAACTGTCCACAGGTTGGGCCTCTGCTCCCCAAAACTCTAGAATCAGAGGAGAGAGACCAGGTCCTCCAGAGTATCACCTTGTCCTGAGGGGCATCTTGCTTCAAAGAAGATTCCCTCCTTTCAGTCTTGAAGGGCACTAAAGATCTTTTAAATAGTTAACATTAGTTCAAACCTACCCAATACAGCTCTACTGCCAACACATGGGAATTTGGATTCCCCCTGAAAAGCTGAAATATGCCTCTAGAAAATTTGGGGAAAAGCTTTTGTCATTTTCACTGAAACTTCTGCAGAGGTTTTCCCAGTGACAAGTGAATTAATAGCTTTGGGATCTTCCCTATACTTGAAAAAGCTAGTATTTAAGTAAAATATTATTACAAGAGTCCAGTAAAATTACAAAGAATTAGTAGCAATTCAGAAGCCACCATTCCAGTTATATGAGCTGTGAGGCTGAGTCGTGTACAGTCAATAACAGCACTGCTGGGCACAGTGGCCAGTGAGGGGCCAGCCAAGGGCATAGGCAGATGCCACCATGGTGGTTCAGTGACATGCACCCCTGGCCACACGGTGGGCAAGCTGCAGCGTGCCTTCCTCATCCTCACTCTCTCACTGGGGCTGTAATTTATAAAATTGATCCTGCCTAAAACCAAACAGAGTGGAGGAGAGTGGTGTGACCTCAGCCAGGAGGAATGGTTCAAGCACAGCACAGGAATTCCCGGGCTCTGCTGCCAGTGCCGCGTCCCGGCCACTGCGGGAGGCTACTGAGGGAACAGATTTTGAAAGTGTGGCCTTTCTCCAAGGCTCTGGTTCTGTTCCCAAAAATGTGGCCTTGCAATTTTGCATCCATGAGCTACAGATCAGAAGCTTGTGACACTGAGTGCAGCAGCACAAGTTAAGCCCCGGTGAGGATTCCTGCTCTCCTTCTGTAACCAGAAGCAGCTCAGAAGCAATAGCCCCAGGGAAGGAGCAGTCTCTGAAAAGCCATGCTCTGTACAAACAGAAATCTCTATCTCAGCTTCCCCTCATCAGGGACATTGCTTATTTCTTGACTTCGTAAAGCAAATTTATCATCTCCTTCTATTTGAGGCTATTTGATCCTCAAGATCCAGGAATCCAGAGGACGGGAATCTGCTCTCTGAGGTCCCACTCTTGATAAACAGCTTGAGTGGCTCTTGTGTCCCTCTGGATTGTTGTTTATCCACTCGCTGTCCAACAGGCTCCTAAACACCTCCCAGTTATTAGGCTTTTTTCCCTCCAGGCCTTCCAGCAATTACGTGATGGGTCAGTGTCTCATCACTGTAAATCCAATCACTCAGTTACATCACTGAAATGCTGCAGACTTTCATCCACCACAACAGGAAGAGAAGTCAGGTCAGAGTCTGTCTGAAGACTTATCCCTTCCACCAAAGATAACACAATTTATCTCAAGGCCAGGGTGAAAATTAACTGGATTTAAAAAATGAACCTCACAAAGGTTGCCAGTAGCAGTAACACTCATTTTGCAATCACTGTTTGCCAGCCGAGCAGACAAATTTGTGCTGGAATCAAACCTCTTGATGCAACTGTCTCTTGCAAGTCCTCTAACCTCTCAGCAACTTGGCCTGTCCACCAGTAATTAAATCGTGTGTACCAAGAGATTCCTGCCATCCAGAAGGGACAATGTGAAACAGAACTCCCTTTACGCTTTGTAACATACCACAACCAAGAGAAAGAGCATTTGGATTTTTGTCCTTGAGTACCCTAAGTTATTTCTGCAGAAACACTGAAGTCTCTAATTGTTATCAGGGGAATCACAAGTTAGCCAATCATCCAGCTCTCCTTGTCCCTGCCGCCCCTCCGCCCGCTCTTTCCAAGGCTAACAAGAGTTATTTAGATTGGGAGATATTGGTAAGGACAGTGTGTCTGATGCCTGTTGGACTCTAGCAAAGAACATAGTCATTTTCCCAGTTGTAAACATTTGCAAACAATACAGAAAAACAGTTTCATGTTTTATTAAGTCTGTTTACAAATCCTAGAAGACCTGAGATAACGCTGTGTGTTGCAGCATAGATATTTTATCCCTTTCCAATGTATTTAAGGCACCTAAAGAAAAAAACCAACCCAAAACCAACCCAAACCCAAACTAACAAGCTGTCAGCAAGATGCTTTGTGAGGAAGCCCCAGGCATTGCTGGCAGGAAGGGCACAGCGAGTTCACAGGCTGCCTGGCTCCGGGGCTCCAGCTGCCCCTGCGCAAGTGCTCCGTGACCCACACAGCGCACTCAGGCACCTCTTCAGTTCAACTGCCTTCCACCCAGCTTCATCGCTACCTCCTATATTTGATTTGGGGTTTTTTATAACTATTGAGAAAACTAGGTACCATTTTAAGCAGAGACAATCATAAAAATTAATATAATTCAAGCAGACTTACCTTCAAAAGATCAAAATGAGAGACTATCCAATCAGAGTAAAATTCTCAACCGTTCAACCACTGACAAGAAATCAATTTGTTTTCTTTTGCTAAAAAGACTGCTTAAAACCTTTAAGCAGTCCAAATGGGATGTGGAAATCATTTCCTCTCAGATGACAAACCATGGGCTCCATTCCACCCCCTCTGCTCACTGTAGGCTTGACCTGGAGCTGATAGGAAACAATGAGAGTCTTTCCGTTAACTTAAATGGATTTTATGTCAGACCCATTAAGTAACAGCTTATTTCACTTCATTGATTGTGATGTCAAAAATGAGGTATTAAGAGTGATTATGGATGGCAGACGCACGTTCACAGAGCAAAAACCCAGTGCTGGGAAGTAAAAAGGAGGGTAAAGAGTTTTTGCATGTCAGTTATAAACATCGATTAAAGATGGTCTGCTTTGCTTGTGGAAAGGGATTTAAATGTGCAACTGGTTTACTCTGGCTTGGGTATAAGTGTGAACATTTTTCATTTACTTTTTAAAAAGCAAAAATTTGTGGATATAGAAAATATTTGGGCCAAAGAGAAATCGTTTGTTGTGCATGGGTAACACATCGGTAAGAAATCCTCAAAAGCCTCCACTTCCAGAGGCTGAGTGTTAATGCCAAAATCCAAAATCTGCAGCAAGGCAGTTAATGCTCTTTTTTCCCCCCAAGAATGAGGTACGACTGGTAGTGCTGCTTTTCTTTCCAGGCCACAATAATGAGATCCCATTAGTGCAACTGGAAGATCAGGTGGGAGGCTCCATCTCCTGGGATCTATGAGACTGAAAGTATATATTATTGTTATACGTTAGAGTAATTCTTTATTCTCTATTGTAGGTTTCTTAAAGGCAGGCTCCAACCCAGTATCTCACGACTCTATTATCTCTTTGGTTTAAGAAACTGAAGTGTGATTTTTCAGGGGTTCTTAAGAGTACAGTCCAAACTAAACCTACTTAGCTCCCAAGTCAGGTTGTCCTGATTTGGTCTTTTGTATAAAATTCTCTTTACGAGTGAATTTTACCTTTATATTGCCTTTTAATAAACCCCTAATTGCCTGTTAGTTTAAATGACATAGTGATTTCTGTTGGAGGAACTGACAGATATTCCAAGGCCTATGGGCCACTCAGCCATAAGCAGCAGGTTAAAATCCCTGATCATCTTTTTATAGTACAATTACTAAAAGCCAAACCCCCTGACATTTGTTATTTCTAAGCAAGCCTTTATGACTAAAGCTTCCCAAAGGAAACACTACAGAATCAATATCTGGAAGCAGGATATTTCTGTATTCTTTTGGAAGTAAAAGTTCCCTGCAGTCATTAACAGCCTTGATTCATCTGATGACTCAGAATTTGTGCAGCTGGTCCAAGGCCAGTTCGGAGACTGAGAAGTGCTGCTCTTCTCTCCTTCTTCCCTAGAGATGTGATCTTGTCTCAGTCACACAAAGCACCTCCTGCCCTTGTTTCAGCTTCCTCATCCAAGGAGAACGCCGAATGCGTAACACGCAACAATGAGGAATTTGATTTTTCACTTCAACAGAAAGTTCTCTGTGTAACAAATAAATCAGTGTGATCCTACTAGAAAATGTTACTGATTGAAATACATTTGAGGTACATCATGAATCCAGATGAAGCCAAGTTTGCTAATCTTGGAATTAAGGAATAAAGCATCAGTGTGTTTGAGACAGCCTCAACAAGTGGTGTATCAGAAGACGTGATTTTAGGATGAAGCGTGCCAAGGGTTCTTAGCAACTTTCAAAACCTTTTCATATTTCCCTTTGTTTGAAAATATAGAATAATATCAAGTTTGATCTTCTTTGGTTTTCTCAATGCATTTTGAAGTCTATGTAACTTTGTTTACTACTGGACTTGCAACGCATGGCAGGACTATTATCTGATACACAGACCAAACAACTGTGAAATAATGTTTCTCCTTCCTTTATTTTCCCGAAGATGCAATTAAACTTCATTAGTCACAGAGATAATCAAATTATAATTTCATGTTTGTCTCTCGTTTAGGAGCTTAAATGTCATTGATTTGAAGACCCTAAATCAGTGAGCAACCAACATATATTCTCTCTGTATTTTGGTTTAAGTTTTCTAAACAATCAGAGTTTACATTTTCTATGACATATTTAGCTTTTATTTTTATTACAAAATTACAGACTCAAATTTTAAAATATTAGAAATTCAGCCATTGCTTTTGAATGGTTTCAATGTCTCAGTTCTGAGATTACTTACTCAAATAATTTTCAATCGCTCTCTTCTGAGAGTTTATAGGTACACTACTCATTCCTATTAATTGCTGTCATATTAAAGATTCCTATGAACTTGAAGCGCTGTTTTATTATTCCCCAAGGTAACTGTTTATTGTCCCCACAAGATCTTGTGGGTTTGCAGCCATGAAAAATACACTTTTCTCAGAAAAAATGACAAAAGAGAAACCTTCACCAGAACTTGTAATTTCATTATCTAGCCTAATCTAATCTAATACAAGGCACATCCCTCTAAAATCACTTGTTTTACTTGCAGTAAATCTTCTCCATTATGTGAGTAGGTAATGCTGTAATCCCATTTCAGGTTTAATGCTGGCAGCAAGAGCGGTGTAACATCATGTAAAAGTTTATGTTTCAACATTTCCACTGCAAGTGGCTGTATATGCCAAGCAGCCAGCCTTTCTTACATACTGTGTCACCCTGAAAAAGTTGTCCAGGCCAGAACTAATTCCATTAGTGTTTGGAAAGCTATTTATAAGCCTCTCTTCAGTGGGATGACCTTATTAATTAGACTGGGGGAAGGCTGAGGGAGGGAGAGGCACCTATTTCACAAGACCATTGACATGCATTTCAGACAGCAACGCTTCTGCTTCACACTATGCTCAGAAAAGACTGCTAGATAAAGCAGAATCAGGGTCAGCTTGCAGCAAGGTTAAAAAAAAAAAAAAGTGAGCTACATGCATGCTGTCCGCAGGACCCCCGCCCTGGTTCAGACCCAGAGCATAACTTTTCACAGGGCAACTCTGCTGCCATGTGTCCTCAGACACACTAGGACACTAGGAAAGCCCATGTTATCACCGTGCCTTCTTCAGAATTTGCTCTGTAATATATAAGGAAGGGAAAGAGCTTTACCTCTGAAGCTTCTAAATCAAACCTTAGCAGAACCATCACCTCCCTCTGTTACCACGTGCACCCCTGAGGAAGGCTAGACACTCATAATCTGTTTGTTAGGAAGTCAAAAGGAGTCAGAAGGGTATTTTTCTCCACCCTCATTTACCTGAAATGCTTCATTTATTCTCCCGTGTAGACTGGGAGTGGAGAGGAGTTTCGCTTGTCAGACTTGTTTCCCGTTCCTCATTAAGGCCACGCTCTCAGCTTACCTCCCTGCTGCATCCTCTTGGCCAAGAGCTTCCCGAGCCACAGCGCTGCCCGGCTGCCCCCCAGCCTGTCACCACTGGCAACTGTGAAAAGTAAGTACCTGGGAACATTAGCAATGTCTTGTCACCGATAAGTCTGTTTGAGCAACCGTGGAGCCGTTTAGGAATGTTAACTCCTCTCTTATCTACTTAACAAATCGGGAGACTCGTTATAGTGCGGGCTTGTAATGAGAACTTGCCTGTGCCAAGTGGCTAGGAGAAACTCAGCTTTTGTTTGAGGTGTTTAGTTTTATGAGGATACCCTCCTGTTAGAGTTTCATTCACTGCTGACATCTCTTGGGGCACTAACATTTCCATCTTGGGTGGGGAAAAGGAAGCTTTCAGCGAGTCCTGCCTATTTGTTTGATAGGTTTGTGCAATCCGAGGTAATTTTGCAGTGCAGTGAAAACTACAAACCCTGCTTTTGTGTCCCAGTTCGCATAATCCTATGAAACTATTTCATGGCTGGTTCAGAAATTACGTATGCCTGTGCGTGTCAATGTAATGCTCATAAATGGTCCGTGAGTACAAACTCCTCAGCCTGTAGATGAGTAGATATTGCCTGTGAAGGACCAGCAGGAGATTCTGCATGGGTAAAATTTGACCTAGAAATACTAAGGGCAAACCACATAGCTCATGTAGTCATTGACTTCACTGCTGAGTCTGTCAAGAATTGCAATTAGTAACTGATTTGCTATGCAAACACCTTCTATTAGGTGTCAAATGTGTGTCTATTAAGTGTCAGACCGGGATTGCCTAGTTCATTTTGGACAATGCATTTCACAAATACCTCACAGCCCTGATCAAAACCAAATTATCCTTGCCCAGTGAAAAAATAATAGGTCAAATTTCTTATTAATGAGCCCTTGGCTGTTCATTTTCAATATATTGCTCCCTTTTGCAAATGCACTACATGATAGGGCCCTACAGCAGGGATGCATTCAGAAAGGAATGTTCTTCCATCTTCTTGTAACCCTGACTCATCTATTACAATAGATTTCTGGCTGAGCTCACTATGACATACTTCTAATCTTAAGAACTCCTTTTTTTTTTTTTAAATCAAATGGGCATTGGGTCTTTGAAGGCTTTTTCTTCCATACTTTGTAAATAAGAGTAATCAAACTAGTAAGATTTCTCTTCCTTAATTTTTGAGGCTTCGTGCCAATGCTTAATGCCAATTTTTAGCATTTAGATTTAGTGGTTACTTGGTCCACAATCAAGGGTTTCTTTTGTTGTGATTTTTTTTTTCTTAAGGCATTGTGATTCATTAGATCATAAAAAGCAATTGAGAGACGAGTTCAACATGACTCACTGGTACAAAACCCAGGTTACTGGTCAGGACTGCTTCACCAATATCTGTGCTGAGCAGTTGAGTGGTCTCCTTAAGAGACAGAAACATTCCATTCAAAATCTTCCAGTCCTATCACTGCTATCATGATGGTAGGTGGTCTTCTTCACCTGGTACCACTTCAGGATTTGAGTGTTCTTGTTTTCATTCATAATAAATGAGTTTGAAACAGTGATATTTTTAACTCTACCTTGATTTGATGCTCCAGCAACAGGAAGCTACACCCACTGTTGTTTTAAAGATCTCGCGATTTGTGAGATCTGTGACCACACAACAAAGAGGAGAAAACAGGCTTTGAAAACTTGTGAGGAGAAATACTCTGTGACACATTTGCCAGTAGAGACTACATCAGAAAAGACAGAAAGAGGAGCAGAGGAAGTGAGAGAAAATGGAGACAAAATGCAATGCCTCTGTGTGCACCTTTGAAGGTCTCAGCAGATTCATTTTACAGGAGTCAGCCCAGTTTTTCACCAGAACCACAAAGAAACCAGCTTTTGCATCATGGTGTCCATAATGTCACAGGTTTCTGAACACTTTTACAGCCTGAAAGAGTGAATTACCGGAGCAGTCACAGAGGAATGCCAGGATGTGGTATTGAGCAGGAAGGTAGCTATGCCACCACAAGTCCTACCTCAAAATAAAAGCCATGCTATTGGGTTATTACTGAAGCTTCAGATGTTCCAATGCAGCCATGCATGTGTGGCTGGGCTCTTTGCTGGTGTCGTCAAACGTTGCTCCCTTTGGGTTAACAGATAATATAAGCAATATGAAACTTTCTAAGCAGTGACACTGTTAAATCAGATGACAGATTGTACCAATTTATTAACAGTGATACCTTGCTGAGATTAATGGAAGCCTTTCTCGGGGATCTAGCTTGGCTTTGCATTTCAGAAGCTCTCTTTTCCAGCAACAAGCTTTGAGGAGGCTGAGTAGCTGGCTGTCTGCCGTGGCCTCCTGGCGCAGCCCCAGCCAGCCTTGCAGCAAGCCCCTGTTGGAAGACCAACATCCACAAGGTGTACCAGAAGAGCTCATTCTATCCTGAAACCAGAGAAACCCAGGGGCAAGTCTTGCCATGGCAGTTTACAAAGCTGTTACCACCTCATCCTTTGCTCACTCCTGGCACGGATGAAGAGTTAGTAAAAAGGACTGAGGGCCATGAAAAGTCAGATTTAGCCTGACAGCCAGCCAAGTCATGATGTTCACAATTCCTTCTGCTGCCTGTGGTGGAGGTGGTTACCTGGCAGAGGTGACACGTTCTGCTGGGAAGGTGACTTACAAACCATGGCAGCAGCTGTCAGTAGATCCCATCTGTCTGTCCTACCATAAAATATGCTGATGCCAGATATAGTTTATTTGTCTGAACTGGTGGTTTGCTTTGGTGTGCCTATACTAATCAGTTTTGTTGAGGGCTGGAACCATTCAAAATCCCATTGTAAACAAGATCTTAGATAGGAGGCATCTTGAACAGACCTTAGTATTTGCCTAATTCATGCCCGTATTTGTACGATACAAAGGAACACCCCATTCATCTTACAGGAACATGGTCAGTGAGGTCTCTTCACTTGGTAAAATAACCCTTGCTTGGAAAAGTTTGGTTTGAGCAGGTAAGATGGTCATGGCTTACAGCCAGGGGCACTAGGAAGACTGCTAGCCAGGTTATCACTGGCAGTCCAGCCACTGAAACCTTCATTTAGAGCAAATTATTCCTCACACAGCTCTATGAGACAGCAGAGCACCAGCATTGTGCTCGGCAGGGCCAGGGTCTTGGCCAGCCTACGCCATACCCCCTGTGGAAGGGCTCTTTCAGCTTCTAGAATTTAAAAATGAGGCTTTTGAAATGGTCCGAGTTCTCTTCTAACCTGCTCGTTTGGGTGACTGTGTTGAGACAATGGCACTGCAACCACCACCTCCTGTCGCTGCTGCAGCCCCGGGCCCTCGGGGAGCCCCCGGCATCGCCTCGATGGCTCCGGTCCTTCTTGTTGTTGTTTTCCAGGCCGAGCCTGCAAACCCGCCCCAGCCTGGGCCACCCTCGGCGCGACCCCGCCGCCAGGCCGCGGCTCCCGGTTCCACCTCGAGTCTCCATCTCCCGGGGGAGAGATGGCCACGGCGGCGGGGAGGCCTCCGCCACCGGTCTCCCCTCAACCGGGTGCGAGGGGTCGCCCGCTCCAGGCCGCCACCACTCCCAGCACCGTGCCGCCATCCTCCCGCCATTGCGGCGGCGNNAGGATGGGAGTCCCCGGCCGCCGCTGCGCTCCCCTTACGGCCGGGCGGGAGCGCTGGGGCTGGTGGCCCGGGCGGCCGCAGCGGAGCCCGGGGTCGTGTGAGGGCAGGGGTGGGAGTACCGGGGATTTCTTTGTCCCCTCGCCCGATTTCGCTTGTGGCCGCTGATGAGGCGTCGGTAGTCGCCCCTTGGAGCCAGCGGCATCTTCGGTGCCGGGTGGGGACAGCAGAGCTCTCCCGCCAGCTTTTGAGGAAGGGGTAGGACGGGGGGCTCTACATATCTTTAATTTTCCTTTCTTCCCTCCGTTAAATGGGTGAAGGTTCATGCATCCGGCCTTGTGTCGCAGCCCCGACCTGTGGCTCCTCCGCTGTGCTGGGCTGGGGGAGGCACCGCCGGCTCCTCTCCGTCAGCACAGCCCGGTGCGCCTTGATGGGGTCTCTCCGGACGGGTTGAAGATGCTGCTCGTATCCCGGGGGGGGTCGGTCGGTAACAGCGTGGTATAGATTCTTGGGTAAAGGCATGTATATGTGGGCGTTCGGTTAATTGCTCAAAGTCCAGGTATCAGGGCAGCAAGGAGTGATAGAGTCCATCTCCCGGGTGAGAGCAGTGTCTGCCGTGGCGTCCCTCAGCAGGTATGCCGCGGTGGGTGAGGCTGCTCTGCTCTCCTTCAAGTTCCTCAAGAAACCAAAACCTAAGTGTAAAAAGGGAAATAAAATTGTAAGAGAAAAATACGAATGTAGTCAGACCTGGTTTCTGTTGCAGCCCACACCCCGGCTGTCAGGCTGGCTGGTACCCTGCCCCTGAGCTGCAGCACCTCGTGTGGCTTCTTTTTGCTCCCCACTTAAAATGTTGCCTTTCATATTTGACAGAAGGTTGAGGAATCTTTTGGGAAGCTGGTGGGATGCACAGGCACTGTTTTCCATGACTAGTCTAGGTATGATACCGCAATTGTTAATGAACTATTAGGGTGTTGCAGACTTCTTTTTATCTACGGTATCGCCCTGTGAGTATGTGAACCTTTACACAGCGTGTGATTTCACTGGTATTTCCAAGTAAGAGCTCTGATCCGGGACTCAGTTGTTCAGCAACAATAAAGATTATGTTAACAGTGACAAACCACAGCTAGATATTTTTCTAATCCAGGAAGGAAGGTGCCTAGTTCAAAGGAATATGGCTGTATTCTTATCTGAACGAATTGAATTAATGAAGAGGAAATACCTGCTAATTTGGTCAAAGAAAGCAAGCTTTTTATAAACCTATTTATCTCTTCCAAAATCTTACTTAAATGGTCATCATGAAGATGTAGTGCTGATCTATTTTGACCTGCTTATGATTTTGTTTTGGTTTTCCTCTCAAAAACAAAGAGCGTAGATAACAAAATTGTTTCAGTATCTAAATATGTAGCCTGGTTTAATGTGCACTACTGCTGGTTTTGTGGCATTAATCTCACCTTGTTGCCCTTTCTTGTTGTTGTTATTTGTGGCTTATTAGGTCTAAATGGCCTCTCCTGCTGCTGGAAAGCATAAGAAAAAAAAATACATGAAAAGGGGTAATGTGCTTTTAAGCTGGTTAAAGGAAGTGTGAGGCGTTTTGAGCTGAATAAAGGAAATGTACTTCCTGAAAAGACTGAAAAATACAGATCTCTGAGGCTCTTATTAGTGCTTGCTGGGTTTACGGACATTTTCTTGGTGCTTAAAACAGTAATTCATTCAGCAGATGGGAATCCAGAATAAGGCGAGATTTGAAAAGCACTTTTCTCTTCTGCAGTTTGGGATCTAAGTTGCTGTGATACCAGACAAATGCCATAGAGATACACAATATAGGTTTTGGATTTATCATTTATTTTTCTAAGTTGGGTTTGCATGCAAAGACAAAGCATTAAGAACCCTCGTATTTTCCTCCTGCTTTCTCCCCCAAATTCTACAGTCTCTTAATTCTGGAATCACTATGAAATGTACGGCATTGCTCCTTGGAAATGAATAGGAACTCGAGGTCAGGGGTCTCTCACAAAGAATGGATCAGTCCATCTGTTTAACATTTGAAATATTTGAAGTGCTTCAAAATCACAGTTCAGGTGATGTAAAGGGAGGAGTATAAGTTTCTTCTCTCATTTTAAGCTGTCATAGGTCTTTCTCAGTACCCTCTTTCCACTTATATTGGGAGTGTGCTTCCAGGAATGTTGTTAGCACGCAGTGGAACGATGAAGCTTGGACTTCCTTGACCTCAAGTAGATCTTGAGCTTTAAGAATCCATTTAAATTGTAGAAAGTGAATAAGTCAGTTCAGTCTAAAAGCATTCTGCTCTCATGGCTGGCTGCAAGGACTTCTTCATTTGTTACTATAAGAAATTTCACATTCTGATACTGAATATTTTATATTGGAGATATTGTATTGTCTGTATCCTAAATGGAGAAATACTTATGCATTCTTGAGAGATAATGCTGCATATCCCCTGATTAAATGACTCTGGTTTCCGTAGAGCTCCTATTAAAGAATACATTAGAGATTTATTAGAGAATCAAAAAGCTTCACTTAAAGATAATTCCTCCAAATTGTAGTCCAGCTCAGTGGGACCTTATCAGACTGTCCTGCCTTTGATAATAACCCTAATGGTTGTGCTAGAGAGCCTTTATTTAGGAGAAAACAGTATCTGAATGCTGTATATCAAATTTTCACTTTTAGGAAGGTGAGATTTTTATTTCTCACAATTATCTCTTTCAGAAGAGGCAAACTTGACCAGTAGATGGGAGAAATAACAATGTCCCTGTGTTGCAGTATTCATGTGGCAGAAAACAAAAAGCATCCCTTGTTGGTGGTGGTGTGGGGTTCAACAGCTTTCTGTTCAACAGCCCTGTTACTAACAATCTTTGTTAAGTTAAATAATCGTAACTGAAGTATATGATAACAGAACATCGCAAAAGTGTGAAGTTTTCTGAAACCTGATGCTTGTCTCTTTTGCCAGCCTAAAGTTACCACTGCACAGGTGAATGAGTATTTGCATCGTTCCTGTGCTGGCACAAGGAAAGGGGAAATAATCCAACCCTTTGTGTAGGTAACAGAAAAGGTAGCTTTGTTAATGTCTTTGTGTTCTGTTTTTCTGCTAATAAAACTGTCTTTAAATTAGTGAGAATAAGAGGTCCTAATAATAAATTGACTTTTCTGCGGTGTTTGTTCATAATTTTGTCTAAATTCTATCATTCCCCCAGGCTCTGTTGTGACTGCTTTAGAAAGAGCCTGTATCTTTTCTACTAAATAAATATAAATGACAAGGAAAATAAATCGAGTAATCCTCTAGTCAATAATAGAATATCCCATTAGCAGGCTACCTTCAATTACTTACTGTTTTTTTAGGTGATAATATCTTATATATTACACAGAAATTATAAAGCTAATGCTGAGGATAAGCTTGTTCCTTAGTCTTGGGATCTTTTTTTAGTTTTTACTTGTGAGAATTCCAAGGTACCACTGTGGCTTTTGGAGAAATGTAATAGTCTAGATGTAATCAGTGAAAGGTTTCCCATGACTCTGAATTTATGGAGTTGGGCAAGGGCAGTCTAATTGTGGTCACTCAGCTGAGCCAACAGATGCTTTTATTTTTAAATATTTTCCTAACTTGGAGGCAGAACCGCGTAAACTGAATGTTCCATCTTTAGAGGATGCTGAGATGATCTTCAGCAGCTGTTGAAAGACCTGTACATGCTGGGTGACAAAATCCTATCCCAAATGTCCTATGCACCTGTGTATATGACTTCAATGTCATTATTCTCTTGGACATGAGAGCAAGGTATCATTTGTCACTGACGAAAGAACTACTGTTTTTTAATAATATATTGGCTCCCATGGAATTATTAATTTGCAAACACTCATTTGTACTCGATGCCTATGAATGAAATTAACATTTTTCTTACCCTTTGTATTAATAAGTTTAAGCTGTTTTTTTAAATTGCCACAATTTGGAGAGAGATCATGATACTGTGTTATTTTATCAATCCTGCTAAGTTTCTGTGTATCATTTTAGAAAGTAATGGTTTACAAATCACTTAAATCAGTCAAGAAAACCAGGTGGCAGCTATAATGAAGTCCGTACTTCAGGAGTAATTTGAGTTCATAATATGTAATTTAAATGGGAAATAAGTCATTCTTCATCTGACTGAACTGTTGGAAAAGAGGGGGTCTGACTTCTGTATGCAAAGTCTTCATTAAAGATACCATTCACTGACATGCAGTCAGGAATTTCATTATCTAACAGAGGTTTCTGTTAAGAGAACTTAAAATTTAACTAAGTTACTTAAAACTTGTCTGTATTTTAAATTTTTAACATGACTAGGTTGTAGGTATTCCCTCATGATGCTCCAAAGAGATGGTTTGTTAACGTTCCTAAAAATACCTCTTAATTTTTCAACAGGTTCATGAACCACCCAGCTCCAGCAAACAGCCGCTACAAGCCCACTTGCTATGAACATGCTGCTAACTGTT
>VZTM01035990.1:115839-131065 GCA_013400555.1 Jacana jacana
TCCAACCAGTAAGGCTATTTAAAGTATGTTGATTGGTTTATTTTGGTTAAGCTTTAAATGAAGTACTGACTTGTCTCTAGACAGTAAGAGGCAGAAAGGGCAGAAAAGGCTGCTGTGTTTAGAAGAACAGGAAGGAAAGAGTGTACAAGAGAAGCAGGAGTTAGAAGAATTTGAGTTGCAAGGTTTCACCATGAAACTTTCTGGTGTCTAGCATCATTCTTTAGAGCCAGGACACACAGAAAAGAGATTAATTCAACTCTTCATCCCTGTTTTTGTTTGCAGCTGTATTCTTCATTCTGAAGGTGCAAAGAGGTGATAAGAGAATTTCTTATTTGTTTTAATCCTGTAACTTTATATACTACAATTACTGGGAAAAATGGTTGGCAGCACAGTCTGGTGGCCCATGAGAGCATTATGCATCATAGCTCAACTCATGAAATCTTTAGTTTGGTAGACTAGTAAAAACCTGGGATATCAGTGTAAGAAAGGCAGGCTGTTGAGTATAATATCTAAATCTGGTTTCCAAAGAGGTCTCCTGGCCTATAAAATGGTCTGTCAGAGTTCCAGGCAGAAGCCACTCACACCCATGCTTTTAGTAGGGAATTAGTAGGGATTTGCTGTTCTACCTAGTTCCTTGTGTTCAGGACACTTTAATCTCTCTGAAACCTTTTAGTTCTGTCAAGTGGACTCAAAACTGAAATTTGCACCAGAAATTGGGAAGGAAACCATTGAATGTGGATACAGCATGACTGCACAGCTTAAAGAAACAGAGTTAAAAAAAACTTATTTCTGGAAGTTAGTGTCTTCCTGTCTCCTGCAGAATCTAAATGAAACAACTGCCACATCCCATCAGTTCCCCGCTGTCTCCAGGGCTTCAGCCCTGCATTAAGCTGAATGCCATATGTGGAAACCAGGAGTGACTGATCTCCTGCAGAGTGAAACACTTTAACCTGCCTTGAATTTGGGGGCTGTCCAGGATATGTATATGGAAATTTATGGCTTATGATAAATGAGAAGCCAGACTGGGAGACTATTTTTGGCCTTAAAGTGCATGAGGTCAGCTTCTGCATTCTCATTACAGAACTCGGGAGGCGTTTCACTTGTGGTCCAAATGCTCTGGATACGGGAATGCCATACTTTCGTTTCCAAGGCTTTATTGGCTTTATAGCTTTTGACTTCAATGTAGAAGATATAATAGTAATGAAGCTNGCTCTAAGGAGATAAAGGATGGAGACATTGCAGGCTAGACCAGAACTTCAGAACTTTGCACTCTTGAGCTATCAAACCTGTAATGCAAAGCAGAGTTCCTGGATTTGTTTAAACATTACCTGTTCCTAGCTTTGTTTAGCATGGGAATTTAACCTTGTTTACAATTAGAGTGAAGTAATTAACATTTTAAGACATAGCTTAGGGGCTGGAAGGGAATCTATGTGGAGTTTTTAACCTAGAAGTCTGACAAAGATACACCTTCCTAGTAGAAGGAGATGGGTAGAAGTGTCTGAGCCAGCAGGTTCTTCTCTTTAAATACTTGTTGGGCATGCTTTGTTGTTTCTTTATTTTTTTTTTCCCATGCTTGTTTTTTCTCTGATTAAGACAAAGGTACATAATGTAATTCATCCTGGAAATAGAGTTTTGAATGTATATGAAGCCTGTGGCCCACTTAGATACCTCAGAAGAGCATGCTAATTCCATCGTGATGATCTTACAGTGGTTATTTTGGAAGATCTAAGTTAAAACTGCTTGAGAGGGAATACAGACTTGGATACACTGCATAAAGGAACATAATCTTTGCATTAAGAATGTATTCATAAATGAAGTTTGCAGTTAGTTTATTTATGATATCTAAACCCCAAGTTCTGCAAAGCGCTTCCTTAATTCTCTTATTTTCTACTTAGCTGCACACTTCTCAATTTCTTCATTTGGGATTTAAGCTTGTTCTGGACCATCCTGTGAGGAGAAATTTATCACGGGTATATGTATAACCCATGTGTCTGAAACTGGAATTTCTCTTGTGTCTCAACATACAACTTAATGGAAAAACTGTCTCCTGTCACCATCAGACGTGGTATACAGGCTCTCCTGTGCTGTGTTGCAGTGTTATCTGCCTGGCTGTTGCTGTACTGTGGGTGGTAGCTGCACTTGGCTGCGAGTGAAGACTTAACAATGGCCTTTTGTTTTCTTAGTTCCTCATTGTTCCTGCAATTGTGGGTAGTGCCCTTCTCCACCGGCTTTCTGATGACCGATGGGAAAAGATAACAGCATGGATGTACGGCATGGGGCTCTGCGCGCTCTTCATTGTCTCCACAGTATTTCATATTGTGTCTTGGAAAAAGAGTCACTTAAGGTATCACTGTAAGATGTATAAGGTTTTATTTTCGTGTTCTGCAATATTTATTCATTGTGTTTTTCAGTCAAAAACATGATTTTACGGAAGGCTGGAGTGGTGCCTTGTACTGAATCATGAAAATATCACCCTCAATTCTGTTGGAAGAAATAGTGAACTAAGCTTATATACAAACAAACTTCAATGCTTTTTCATGCAGAAAATATGTGTTTTTCTAGGCCCTAGTGGGTCCATGAGTTGCATGGGAAAAACATAGTCTAAGTAGTGTACAAGTGCATGGCAGATATAATCCCATTGCAGAAAAGAGAATGCTGTCTGGGACTATGGCATGCTTAAATACTAGAAAGAATGCAGGTTTTTCCAAGAGAATGACAGTAAAACACACAGCTCAGCAGCAGAAAGCCTCCTTGGGAGCCAGGCAGACACAGCAAACTAAGTGATTTTTTTTTTCTTATTTTTCTTTGGTTCCATTATGATTCTTATTCTATTTCTGGGACATTAATTGGATTTAACCAGTAGTCCCTGAACAGAAAGTTTCTGGATTAGGCTGTTGATGTGACAGCTTTCTACCTCCTTGCCAGGGAGCAGGATGTGTGGTGGAGGGGAGAAGGGGAGAGGAACAGAGGAACGCTCATTCTGTGTGTCTTGCTTATGACCTCCTCAAGCTGAAGTCAGCTGGACAGGCTTCCAAATCATAAGAGGTTATGGAGCTGATGGTGGTTTCTACAAAGCGTGTCAGGAAACTGGGATGGTATAATAATCTTTCCAAAATCTGTCTCAATGGCTTGTTGTTTCTCTCACTAGGACAATGGAGCATTGCTTTCACATGTGTGACAGAATGATGATCTATGTCTTCATTGCGGCATCGTATGCGCCATGGTAAGAAATCTGAAGTGCAGCTGCAGTATTAAAGCTTTTTCCAAAGTAAACAGTTTATCATTGCAGCATTCCAGAATTCATAGGTATCTTCTTAGCACAATTGACCACATCCCACATTGGGAAATGCAACATAATGTAGTCTCCTGGGATCTGCTGAACAAAAAGCAATATTAGAAAACAGCAGAGAGCAATTTATATATATTCCACATGTACCCAACATGCCCCAGTTTATGCTTCCCTCACGTCAGTGCAAACACACCTTCTGCCTCTGTGTATAGAATGTCCGAGTGTCTTCTCCCCCATCATGCCTAAGTTATAGCTCTGAAGATGTATTTGTTTTTATCAAGCCCCACTAGTCTTGTGTCAGTGTGATCCATTCATTCATTGCTTTTGTCTCTTCAAATTTTTCTCCCTTCAGGTTAAATCTGCGTGAGCTTGGACCTCTAGCGTCTCACATGCGTTGGTTTATCTGGCTGATGGCTGCTGGAGGAACTATTTATGTATTTCTCTACCATGAAAAGTAAGAATTATTATTTGTGACTAACTTAAAGCTGAAATTAAAAGGGGGGGGAGGGGGGGCTTTCTTGCTCTCTTGAGTGTTCCTACCCAGCCTTTTGCACATTGAAATAAGAGCTTTGAAAAGTGTAAATATGTAATGAGAGTGATGCAAGCTTATATCTTGTCAGAGCATAATGTATTCACCCTGTCATAATGTGCCTTTAGGATATATTACTGCCTTCCCTTGAAGGGATGGGAAGGAAGCACCCACTTTTAAAACCTTAAAGCAGGCATAAGAGTGGGTAAGGTAAGACACTAGTTGGAATTATGGCTTTTTTTTTTTTATGCCCCTAATTTTTGTAGCAATAGGTATAAATTATACTGCACCATTATTTTGTCCATACATACTGATGCAAAGTGGCTCCTGCTAGCTTCTTGGGTTTGTTTTGGGATGTGGGTCCTTGAGTTTCAGATCTGCATCTTGAGCTTGCTTTCATTACTTATCCTCAGGGAGCAAGACCCGACTCCTTTCTTTTGGAGATCAGCTACTGAGGTTCTTGCCAAATAAGAAAACACCTTGTCTCAGTGTTTTATTCTCAGTAGTACTTAATGCAAACAAATGTATCAAGGCAGTATTTAGGTAAGAAGGTACTGATGCAGGCAATAGTGAACACTAGCTTTGTTTTTGTCATAGAACATTGGTTATCTATCTGCATGGAAAGCTTTAATAGTATGCTAACATAAAACTTAAAAAGAGTTTCTTAACTGTTGAAGAAATGTTTATCATCTTGTACACCTCCTTAAATGACTAAAACTGTTCCTTTTTAGGTATAAGATCGTTGAACTCTTTTTCTATTTAGCGATGGGATTTTCTCCTGCTCTGGTAGTGACATCCATGGTAAGGAATGTGACTATTAACAGCACAAACACAAACTTTCCTTTTATAACCAGCTCAAGTTCCAGTGCAGTGCTCGCTCTTCTCAAAAGATGTCCATTTTACACTACCATAATTGTAACTGTGTTCCCTGGAGAAGAACCACAGAGAGTCTGTTATATTTTGGGTTTATAGTTTGCATTCAGTGAAATACTACCTTGTTCTGTTGAATCTGAGCTCCAGGGTCTAGATAAAAAGAGCTTAAGTTTCAAACTTCACTTCTGAAGACGCTCGCTTCTGAGAGGGTATTGGACATAACAATTCAATTACTTCCATTTTAGTAAAGATGTGAAGTACCTCAGCCTGTTTAGGAATGTTTCTAGTTTTTACTATTTATGAACTTACGTAATGCCCTTACAAATTGGGAAAGAGGCTTTTATTTAAGAGAATAGAAGGAACTTCTGTTAATGTGCCTGTTTTTCTTGGTGTCTATAAGTGCTCTCTGATGTGATCGATTTGATTCTGTGGTTGGACCAAGATGGGGGAAGTAAATTGATTCTTCTCCCTTTCAAAATTACTTATGGGCAACAAGGCTTGAAGACTCTGTCTCTTACTAGAAGCTTCGTTTTATCAGTGAAGTGGGGGAAAAATTGAAAAGTTGAGTAGTAGTTGAACTGTATCAGACTGAAGCGCTGTGTCTGGGATACTCGATCTTGGCAACTAGCATTTGGCCTTTTTTTTTAAAAAAGGCTTCTTGGTGCATCTGTAAAGCATCCTACTCTCTTGTCTACCTCAGAACTTTGACTATTTATTTGTAGTTATGCACTTTAAATAACTTTGAATAACCCCTGCTGCTAATATACATCTGGCACCTCTATAAGGTAATGCCAGTCACAGTCTTTAACTGTTTCAGGGGAATGCTGTGCCGTTCCATAACCCTGCTGGACGCTTCAGCCAGCTCGTAAGAGTTGCACAGGAATGTAGTTTTCTTTTTCTCTGTCAGCTCTGCTAATAAGAATGAAGCAAAACATCGAGCTTGTCTTAATTCTTGAGTTATCTCACTATTGCTTCTAGAGTGCTGTTGAGACATCATATAAATAATATGTATTTCACAAAATGTAATATGGATATACGGGCTTTTCTCACTTGTCTGTCGTATCCAGGGTGTTCTGAGTTGACAGCCAGCTTTTTCTTGGGGAAAAAGCACTTAGTATTTTGTTTGCAGAATACCCTTTCTCTCCTTGACACCCTGCCCCTAATCTTTCCTCGTTAATTGACAGAGCAACACCGATGGACTTCAGGAGGTTGCCTGGGGAGGCTTGATCTATTGCCTGGGTGTGGTGTTCTTCAAGAGCGATGGAGTCATCCCCTTTGCCCACGCAATCTGGCACGTGTTTGTGGCCACAGCAGCTGCTGTTCATTACTATGCCATTTGGAAGTACCTTTACAGAAGTCCTGCAGACATAATTCGTCACTTATGATACAAACCAAAAAAAACAATAATCTGCACTTGGCCTCTGTAACAGTATTGTTTGACTTAAGGAATCTGGGGAAGTCGGATAATTGCACAGAAAAGCTGCACTGACTTTGGTCGTTCTCTGAACACCATTACTGTGAACTGGTGTCTGTGTCCTGCAATTGCCCATCGCACAGCAAGTGCTGTCAGTACTGAGATACTGCACTGCAGTACCACGAGTCCATTCCGTCTTAGTAGAGCTGGCAACCTGATGTTTACAAACCAATTTTGTATTCTAGTTTAATTTTACAATTTTTAACTACGTGACTTTTTCTAAATTAGTGATTCAAACGGTGAAGTCAGTGCAATAGCGAAAACGTAACTCGTGGTTTGAAATTGGTTTCTACCACCTTTCTGCTAGTCGTGTTTGAGACATGAATCACAGACAAACATCTACTTTTACCACCCATTATCTTGGTATAATGTGACTTTTATAGAAACGTTGTGTTTTTTGTAAACTTTAAAAGTACATTTGTTGAACTGAAGACACACAACTGTCATCTATGCAGTTACTCATGATGCAGAATCTTGCAAGAAATGGTTACATTCCACATACTGTACAAGCAAACATTGTACCTCTTCCAAGGGTTCTATTACAAGTGTAATTGTAATAACCACTCTTACTAACTAAAACAGAGATGGGACTCTGCTGAGTTTTAATGTGATAGTATTCTGCTCATCTAAACCACCACTCACACAGCTCTGCAGTTTGGCTTTATCTGTGATGGCAATAAAGTGCTTTAAAAGAAATTGGTGATTTTTCTCTGCCAGGCTCCCCATTCTGCTCCCTGTTCCCCAGCCAGGCAGCAGTTTGGGCGAAAGCTGATGTACCAGGGGCTGGCAGTGAGGGGGGAGGTGGGCAGCTAACACCCCCTGGCCAAACCAGAGTCAGTCATTTCTCCAGAATGTGTATCCACATATTGGTGCTGTAATATTAAAGCTTGAATTCTCAAAGGGATTGAGATTGGCCAACGAAACCTGTTCCCACCAGCATCCCTTGGGGTTGTTGTGTTGGGAAGTGCTGGTTGGAGCCTGGTAGAGAGCAATCGCCGACCGCTTGGAATCTTCACAAGCGCAGCCTTTCAGGAAGGGCAGCTTGAAGAGGGTGTCACTTGTCATTCTGGGAACTAACACAGAGTAGAACTGGTCTTTAACTGTGTTGATGTCTTTCTGTACAGAGAAAGCAGACATGGTAGCAAGTCATGATTGTAGAACTTTAAATGAGCAGATGTAGAAGAATCATTGTAATACTGTTTGTCCAATAACTGTATCCTGCCCCGCTATATAATGAATGTCTTATATTAAGATTGACTTTATCCTTTTTCTAATTTACTCAGTTTTTCATGTCAGTATTTAAAAAGAAAAACAAAAACGTGTTGCCTTTTTCAGATTTTGTTCTGGCCATTGCCTGTCTGCAAACCAGAAGTAGCAGGATGGGGAAGTTTTTCAAGGTACCATTTAGTATTGCACCTAGATTTGCCAGTGGGTTGCATATTTTAGAATTATATACACTTGTATAGGGAATTCACAAGAGGGACAAACTTCAAACTCAAGGCACTGGAGAAGAATTGCTGTAGGGTGTCAGGAGAATAGGAGAAACGGCACTGCTACAGCAGGCTGGTCGCTGCCCCGGGAGAGCGGAACAGCTGGGCAGGTAATTCAGTACAACAGTCTCACACATCTGGATGCCTCCGTTTTTTAACATTGTGTCTATTTTAATATTTTCCACTTTTTGTGAGCTCATATGTTTAAAACCACTAAAAAACATGTAAAAGCTTTCTGTAGTCAGAAGTGGAGCTGTTGCTTGAGTGTGTTTGTTTTAATTTTAAGTTAATTTTTCATGGTGTCGCTTTTTGGAGTGTGAAATGGTTTTTAAAAAAATTTCAATTCGCCAAAAATATTTTGAATTACTGTATTCTAGTCAATATGATATTGAATGTACTAGACTAACAATAAACATTTTGTGCAATTTGGAAACTGTTTTCTTGGTGGTTGGGTGTTTCTCCCCTCCAACACTCGCTCAGGGAAGCGAGGGACTAGCAGTGTTGCCTCTCCTGGTGCAAGAGCCTGGTGACCCTCCTGCTTGCTCAGTCAGCTCTGTACAGGGAAAATAGCACAGAGGAAAGATTGTGATGTAAGTGATTCAGTTTGTGGCATGGGGAAAAAAAAAGGCTGTTTATGTGTAAATTTTGCTCAATATTGGGAACCTGCTACTTTCTCCTTTGCTGTTTTGCATCACTTTTCTTACACCATTATATACTGTGTTGGGTTTTCTTTGCTTCAGTGCTGTAATGCTAAAAGAGGTGATTTTGCTCCTATCCTTATAGGAAGTGTAATGGCATTAGAGACAAGTAGAACTAAAAATGCATTTCTGTCTAGAAAACAAGTATGTCAACTAGCTTTGTTTTTTTTCTGTGTCCTTCTGTCTAGCTGCAGCTCCCCAGGCTGATTCCTCCCAGCAGTAACAACGGCTTTTCCCAGTAGCAGAGATGGGATTTCTTTGTCTTCCTGAAGCAAAATGTTCTTAAAAGCCTTTACTTCTGTATTTTCTCTGCCTCTAGGGGTTAGCAGTGCAACAAGTGCACCCAGTGTAAATGGAGCAGTGGCAGCATGTAGCTTAGTTCTGCAGATGGATGTCTGGGAGGCAAGAGGAGATTTGAATACCAGGTGGTACTTCCAGTCTCCTCACTCCTAAATTATCTGAAGGGAATGATTTAGGGATTTTATTCTAGAATAATGTGCTTCTTTGTATCTTTTTTTTTTTTTCATTCAAGGGCAACAAGGAATCCACAAAGAAAATAATGATTTTTTTCTTTCTGTTAACAAAAGCAGTCATAAAAGCAGGCTGCTTTTCCAGTTGTGTCATCCCTCTTAATTACTGGTGATTATGGTAAGAAATTGCATTACTGTTCTCCAGCTCTAGGTAAGGGGTGAAGACCTTTCAGACACTCAAGGCTCCTTTTGAATGTGGTTAGTTTGGGGTTTTTTGCAACCTTTACCATATCTGTTGAATGATGGTGTGACAACAGGGTGAGTCAAAGACCCCAGAACGGTTGGGTAGCACAGTTTTCCAGAATTTTCAAAGGTTGCTTAAATTCCTGATCAGTGAGGACAGACAAACAGACATGATGGTTCCATTTAATGTGTTTTTACACCATTTTGTTCTAATTCATTGATTATTTTTTTTTAACCTGGTTTGAAGCACCGAGTCTGTGTCTGGCTGATGTTCCTTGGAGCAGCAGCCCTCCATGTGGTGGCACCTTGGCTGGAGTCAGCACCTCAGAGCCTGGGCTTTGCCCCACAGGAGGTCAGACCCCACAGTGTGGTTTCTCACAGGGCTGTCACAGCTGGTAACTGAACCAGTGTGTGCTGATACATGAGCTGTGTAAATGACACAGGTGTCACAGCACTTGTAGTGCTGACTCTTGGTGAAATGTGTGTGTGCTGGGGGGGCTCAAATGAGCAAGTAAAGAAAAAGGTGCTATAAGATTTTCATAGAGATTTTGCTGAAATGTCTCATGCTCAGGACCCTGCCACTAGTTTGGAAACCTCTTTGAGTCACTACATGATGCTTTATTTGGGCCTGGTGATGTCTCTGGAGGTTATGGCTGTTTTGTTCACATTGTGCTTGACCGTTTCCTCTGTGCTTTGCTGTTTTTAAGAGAATGCAGGATGTTGCTCTCTGCTCACTAATTGCAGTCACCATCAGTAGGTGTCAGAAGATTAAAGCTAAAAATAATTAACAAAAGGATGACCAGGGTGGCAATGTGGATGCTGTCAGCCTTTGTCCCCTCCCTGTTCATGCTGGGACTGGTGTTCCTCAGCACCCTGTGGCTGCCCACTGGCACTGAGCTGTTTCCAAGTGCTTCATTCATTCATTGTTTGTTGGAATAAATTCAGTAAGCACAGTCATAGTCTGGAAGTGGAACACACGTGAGACACCGGCAGTGTTGCCATGTGGCTATTTGGCTTTCAGTTTGATGTTACAGTGGTGCTGGGAGGACTGGTGCTGGCCAGTGGTGGCACAAGCATCAGTGTAGCTGTTGGACTCTGCCTGGGGCTAAACACCCCCACACGAAGAGCTGCTCATTGTCAGGGTTTGGAGGTGCTTTGCAGCTGATGATGAAGATTCAGCATAAAGAAGTTAAAGGCAGAGCACCTTAGGAGTGTCTGTGCCATCTACAGCCTGAGCTGACATGGTAGCTCTGTCTTACAGGTCCAACCCACAGGGAAAGCAGTGCTTTCTTCAAAAAAAGTGTTCAAATTGTGGTTTGGGCAGTATTTTGTAGCAGGCTGTCCTGTTACTGACCTGGGTGTCTGCTGCTTTGTGTTCACACCAGGCACCCGTCTCCTGTTGGTGGTGGTGGGCCTGGCTGGGAGTGGGGAGGGTGGCAGTGCTTGTTCCTGCTGTAGAACCGGGGTGGTTGTTGCTAAGGATAAGCTGGGGAACCAAAATCCTCTTGCAAAAGGCCAGCAGTGAAGCCAGCACCAGTTTTGTAACAGAAGTTACATCATTGACTCTAATGAGGCTACTGTTCTCTCCCAGGGATATATTCAGATGTCTTTGTTGCTTAGCAGCGTGAGCCCTGCTCCTCATGGATTTGTGCGCCCAGATCCTCTAGGTGCCTTTGAAAAGCTCCCCTAAATTTGCACTTAGGTGAAAAGCTGTTAGTAGAAGCCTACAGAGATAGATAGTGGTTTGAGCTGTGGTAGACTTCACCTCCCTTTCTGCCGTGTCCTGTCTGCTTCCAGGAGTGACGCAGAGCTTTGGTGTGCAGGCAGTGACCAGCCACAGTTTGTGGCTTCTGTCGCAAGGTCAGCCAGTGACCGAGCCTCGTCTCCCAACAGGACACCAGCTCAGACCACAGGATGTTTGGACGGGGAGCTGTAGCTATTCAGGATGTTGAAACACCAAAACCCAACCCACAACATCTACTGAACTTTGGGAACGGCTTCAAGGAGCAATGATTTAGGAGCATCATAAATGGCTTGAACATTACTGCTGGGGGAACTTAACCAGCTTCTCAAATTAAAAGCCAGGCACTGGGGCAGCTGAGGCTTGGGAAGGGAATACAGGTTTCATGTTTTAATTTTTTTTTTTTAACTACATGTCTTCATCTATCAACGTGTGGGACTGAATGAAAATGGCTTTTGTCTTAAAGCTGATGGTGGTGCTGAGCAGCTTAATCAGCTTTCTGCTAAATCACTGAAAATTAAGCTTGAAGGGACTCTCAGCTATTTTTAGCCCGTATCTGCCTGCAGGCAGGATGAACTCTGCCTGTTATTCCTGATGCGCTCGTCCAACCTGTTCTAAAAAGCCTCTAACAATGGGGATTTCACAATCCTCCCGGGCAGTTTATTTCAGTGTTTCACCCTCTGCCCTCTGAGGTGTTTCTCTGCTGGCCAAGCACTGCTTCTGTTGCTCTAATTTAAGCCCGTTACTCCTTGTCCTGCCTCAGAGAAGAGCCCTTTTGGGCAGTGTGTCTGTAGCCAGAGACTGTAATTTCTTCCCCTGCTTTGCTCTCTCCCTGGGATTTAAACAAGCTCCATCCCTTCAATCTTTCTTCCAGGCCCCCTCGTTTAACGGAGCCAGCGGGGTGTTCCAGAACGGCTTCACATGCAATTTCCCTGGCTGATAATGTGCTACAAGCACCTGAGAAACTAGTGACAGCACAAAAGGAGGAGAGGGAGCAGCAGGAGCTGTAATTCTGTGTTTCAGGAGAGGGGAACAGCAAGCTCAGGCCATACAACCACCCAGAAAGTGGAGACATGAGGGGAAAAACAGGCTGCTCCTGGGACATGTCCATCATCTTGGGAGGAGGGAAGTACCTGAGGGACCAGGCAGGAAAGGGAGCGATGCTGCCTGGGACGGGGTCTGCAAGTGTCACCCCCTCAGTTTTTGTGCAACCAGGGGAGGGTGAAGGCATCGGGCACCGCAGAGATACAACATGGGCTTTGGCTGTGGTGCCCATTGCGGGAAACGCCAGCTGGGACCAAACACAGGAGCATCCAGCACAGCTCCCAGTAGCCACTCCAGGCCAATCCCCTGCATCCCAGCGGGGCATTGCTGGGTTCCTACCAGACACACACCTCCAGCCACCCAGAAATTGCCCTCGGGGCTGTAATTAACTCCCTGCTGGATCTGGGGTTGGTCCCTATTGGTGTGAGCAGGGCTCAGCCTCTGGTCCTGGTGACCCAGCTTGGGGCCCTCCACCTCTGCTGGCACAGGGTGACACTAGCCAGCACAGACATGAGCCTGGGTGGCCAGCAAGTGCTTTGTCCATCATTTCTGTGCTGGGGCAGAGCAGATCTGACCCTTTCCCACAGAAACGTGCAGCAGGAAATGAGCAGGGCCCTGGTTGGGAGCTTGGACTGACCCCTGTGGGTGCTGGGTCCAAATTTTCCTCACTAAACCTTCCCGTACTTGGGTTCTGCACCTGCCAAAACTCTTTACTTGCAGCTGGGTGGCTGCACCCCCTCAGTGGGGGCAGATTCACCTTCACAATCCTATTTTGCAAGCCTGGATGGGGGCCTCTCCAGCCATGTCCCCTGGGCAGGAGCCAAATGGCAGGGAAGGGACTGTGAAACTGGGGCAGAGCAATGGGCAGCGCTGTCACTCCTGCCCACACTACCATGAGGCATCCCACCTCCCTTCCTCTGGGGCCACTGGGCCTTCACAGCCTCTATACTGGGCAACCACCAGTTCATCTGCAGGTCCAGGGCTGAGCCACAGGGTCTGGCTGACCAGGAGACCGTGTCTTTTCCTGGGAGTGATGATCCTGGCTGAAGGCTGCAAAGGTAGAGAGATGACACAGCAACTGAAACACAGGTGAGAGGAACAAGGTCATGGGCTGAAGTCTTTATTAAAAGAAACCACTTTGTTAAAGTCATTTCATCAATCCCAGGTGAAACCTGGCTATTGATTGCTGCCTAGAAGTGTGGGTAGTTCCCATGTTTTCAGTTAAAACTGGGTATGTACGTGTAACACTAATGTGTAAAGTGGTTGAGCATCATCCTTTTTAGGGCCAAGTGTTTTTTACACTCCCAGATGGCGGCTGAAGTGTCTCACAGAGGTGCTGCCCCTGCTCCCAGGCACTGCCAGCACCCCAGTGGGCTACAGTCCCCCCTGATGTCACTCACTGGGGCTCAGCCTTGTAGATCCTAGCCGTGGGGCTGGGTGAGTCCCTGGCTGAGCAGCCCCAGGAGGGGGGTCCCTCACCCTGCTGCAGCCTCACGGAGGGAGGAACACGGGAGGGAGGATATTCCAGATCTTAAGGAGGAAAAAAAACAACAGTGTTTTTGAGCCAAGCCTAGTGCTTGGAGCCACACATGGCTCTTGTGTGACCCCTTGTGTCGGTGCTGGCCGGGTGGGGGGAGCCAGACACAGTGCAGGACCTGGACACGTTGGTACCACCAGGTGATGATGGTACCATGGGGTGTGCTGTGCCAGTGTGGATACTGAGCTCTGTGTGCCCACGGGTACCTCCCACTGTGCTCATGTGCTCCACTGTGTTCACGTGCTCCACACGTCAGGGATGACTTGTGAGTGAAAATGAAACGCTGATGCACAGTGGAGTTGGACAGCCTTTGTCCCTGTGTGTGGGGGGGTCTCTGCTTTCAGGCCTTCTCCTGGAGGCACCAGAACTGATGTGAAGCCCTGGCTGCACTGGCACCTGGGTCTCAAAGCTGGCGTGGTATCCCTGACATGGAGAGCAGCACTATCAATGACACCCTGGTACTGATGCCACTCATCCAGCCCATGGTCTTTGTACCTCCTCAAGATGTGTTTGACTCCCCTCTCCTGGGTTTGGGGAGGAGGATGGCAGGAGGATCTGGCCTTGGGCATTGTGCCCAGGACCACATAGCTGTTGTCAGGCAAGTGCCCAAGAAGCTCGGTCCTGGATGAGGAGCTCCACCAAACACAGCTTAAATTGAGCAGCCAAAAGCAGATGTCTAGCCCCCAGCTCCATCTGGAGCAGGGTAACATCCAGCTGCACCAGGAGCCAGCCTCTCCCTGCTTTGCTTCTCCTGAGGAAGAGCAGGATTTGGACTCGTTACCTGGTGCCGAGATTCACAGCCCTGCTGTGCTTTGCTTGCGTGATATCATGGGATGGCTGTTTCTGGAGGCAATTTGCTATAAATATGATGCTGTATTTGATGTCTTTCTCCTGCCTGTCAGGGGTGGGAGGGGGGATTTTCAGTCCCTACTCCCTGGTGGTGGGAATAGTGTCCTGGGGGGTTCCATCAGCATGTCTCGGGGTGGCCAGCCCGGCCCCGCAGCCTCCAGAGGGCACCAGGCACCTGCAGATTAAAACCACAATTAAAAGCTGCTCTGATTGAGCGGGTTCCGGGTTGTGCATCCCCCTGCTCCAACGCAGTTTGGGCTGGAACCCAGGGTGTTTGGGCAACGTGGCTCAACAAGGGTTTGGGTTTGTGGCCATGGGCTGCTGGGCAAAGGGCCATGGTGGCCCCGCGGGTCACAAGGCCGGTATCTCACTGGTGGGAGCACTAATGTTGTACTGGTGTGAGGGCACTAAGCTCTGTGGGTGTAGAGCTGCATGAATACACGGGTAGAGCACACAGGCAGGGAGAGAGCATGTGTTCAGAGTGAATATACTTTGTGTCTCATATAACATACATGCAACCCCGACCTTTATATTAATAAAATATTTACCTACTTATAACTCATTATAAAAGTATAGAAACGCTTTAAAAAATCAAATCTGCTATATGTGCTATATGGAAATATACTTTAAAAACTTTTTTATATATAGGGGTGTGTGTGTGTGTAAATTTAAAAAAATAAAAAAAAAAACAAACCAACAAAAGTCTCATGCCCATGGTCACACACACACACACANATTATATATTTTATATATACACTATATACTATGTATTTTATGTATATAATATATGCTATATAATATATATGCTATAGTATATATATTTTATATAGTGTATATATGTAGTATATATTATATATATTTTTAGATATAGTCTATATTTATATATATATATAAAATATACTATATATAAAATATATAAATATATGGGTAATACATACTCTCGTGCTCTCTCTAAAATATATACACCTTTGTGTGTATATATACTTTAG
>VZTM01035990.1:138077-208235 GCA_013400555.1 Jacana jacana
TAATTTATACTGGGATCTTTCCAAGTAAATCAGGAGGATGGAACTGGTTACAAGAACATAAAAACCCTACTCTGAAGCAGCACTGAAAAAATGTAATAAAAAGCTTACTATGGCGGTTTCTCAACAGTCCAGGTAAAAATGTGGCACCCTTTGAAGAGGGCTTCATAAAAATGGGAAGTGCTGAGATGCGTGCACACGCATGCGCACACACACACACACACACACACGTACATGCACACACACACACACACACACACATGCACACACACACACACAGACAAAGGTGTGAACACACATGTGCACACATACACAGGTATACGCATACGCAAACAAAACAAAACAAAAATTTAACCTAAGTCAGTTTTGTTTCTGCTTCTGGTAAAGTGCTGAAGACAGAAAGGTTGGTTTGGGTGTGGTGCTATCAAACAGGAAACACATTGTCCATCTAAGTCAAATGCCAACCCACAGCGAAACAAAACAAAACAAAAAAAAAAAGAAAAAGGAAAAAAAAAAAAAAAAAAACAACAAAACCCCACTCCTCCCCCTTGGATTTACAGGGGGCCGTGTCGAGCTTCATACTTTGCAAGGACGTTCTTGCACTTGCCCAGCTCTTTCCGTAAGTCGGCCACCTCCTGGCGAAGAGCCGAGTTCTCCTTCTCCAGGAAGGAGGCGCGGATGGCGATCTGGTTCTCCTTCAGCCGGCGGGCATCCCTCGAGCGCTTCGCAGCCATGTTGTTCTTTCTACGCCTTGCCCAGTATTTGTCATCCTGCTCATTAAACACAGAAAGAAACAAACAAGGCATTAGATTTCGGTAACCCGGCCACCAGGATGTGCACGTTTGGCTGGCCTGGCCCAGCGAGTGCCAGGCAGGGCTGGCACCAAAGCTCCAGATTTACAGGGCACAATCCAGCCAGGGAGTACAGATGCCACCCCATGTTTCTGTCAGAATGTTTACCCCAAGCCCCTCATCCTCTCCACTGTGAACCCCTCCAAGGGAAACAGAAGCTCTGCTCCAGGGGTACATCCCACATCTGCGCTGACCTAGTTAGCGCACCCACCTGCGCACGCCATGACTCACTCTCTGCCGGTTGCTGGAGCAGTACTAATTACCTCTTGTGTGTCCCTGCTCATCCTTCCCCACCAACACCTGCTTCACTCTGTTTGTTGGTATCATCCATTTTGTTTAACGTTCAGATCCTTTTTTTTTCTGTTTGAGGCCCTTCCTCTACAGTGGCCCTGTCTGCACCCCAGAAGAGCGAGTCACTGGAAGAGGAACGCCTCAGCACTGCAAGGATGATGGCTGCTTTGGTACCATCCCCAAAGAGATTAGTACAATGGACTTTGACTGGGGAGGGGGTAGCGGGGGAAAGCATTTGCCAGAAATAGGTTCACTAACCTCTGAATCATAGAACCATAGAATCATTTTGGCTGGAAGAGACCCTTGGGATCATCAAGTCCAACCATCAGCCCTACTCTACAAAGTTCTCCCCTACACCATATCCCTCATCACCACATCCAATCTACACTTAAACAGTCAGGGATGGTGACTCCACCCCCTGCCTGGGCAGCCCATTCCAGGGTCTGACCACTCTTGCTGGGAAGAATTCTTTCCTCATGTCCAGCCTAACCCTACCCTGTTGCAGCTTGAAGCCATTCTCTCTCATTCTATCGCTAATTGCCCATGAGAAGAGACCAACACCAATCTCTCTATAATGTCCTTTCAAGTCATTGTAGAGAGTGATGAGGTCTCCCCTCAGCCTCCTCTCCTGCAAACTAAACAGCCCCAGCTCCCTCAATCGTTCCCCATAAGATTTATTCTCAAGGCCTTTCACCAGTTTCATTGCCTGCCTCTGTACTTGCTCCAGCACCTTGAGATCTCTCCCGTGCTGAGGTGCCCAGAACTGGACACAATACTCAAGGTGTGGCCTCACCAGTGCTGAGTACAGGGGGACAATCACCCCTGAAGTTTCATAAGCTCACACACTCCCAAAGTGTTAGCCCTGAAGACTTGCCTCTAGGAGATCACCTTATTGCATTGCTGCATCCGTCGCTCTAAAGTCATGACTTCATGTCACTTGTTTTTTCCAGTTTTCATACGAAGTGCCCTCAGTGAAATGGCAGCTTCAATGCTGCTTTGAAATGGGATTAAGTTCTAGAAATTTGGAACAAGTCAGTGAGTACAAAGTGGGCAGAATCTCTCACAAAAAGTGAAATTCAGGTCCCTGCAGAGTAAGTGTGATGCACAATTCAGCTCTCAAATTGGGCAAGTCGTATAGCTCAAACTTCCCTTCTCAGAGCCAGCCCCTCCTGTTTTATATGCTTGTGTGGCTTTAGTGTCACCAAGCATGGTGGCACAGTTCCATACCCACCAGCAGGACCAGAAGCCACCTGCTCCTACGCTGCACCAAACAGACCGATACCCACCACTTTTCTACCTTTCAGCAGGCATCCTCCGCTGCTGCTGGCTGAAGGAACAGCAGGAGCAAAACAACTGCCCCAAGGACTGGAGCACTGCTTTGTATTAGTTGAACTTAACGAGGTGTGCAGCAATGACGATTCGCGGCCAGCCTCTCTCTCAATTGCTCTTCACCTCCACTTAGATGGGACCCCCAAAAATCCTCTTAAAACCAAGCATGCAGCAAAAAGCTATGACCCAAATCTTGTTTATAATTTCCCATCTCATTCCACCCTATAAAAATCAGCTTTAAGCAATTTATTAGTGTGCCACCTAGGCTTCATCCATCTTTATTTTAACAAATTGCTACGGCAAATCCCTTAATCCAGGCCTGAAAGAGGTAAGGCTGGCATTTCAAAATCACATGCAACCCAGAGACGATTGACTGGTGTAATCTGCTTACCCTCCCCCAGAACTCAACAGCCACTCCACATGCCAGGGCAGGAGCAGCACTAGGGTCACTCTGAAACGAGTCAAGGGCAACTGATGTGATTATCTCAGGGAAACGAGAGACCTTGAACTTCCAGTTCGCTCTTAGGCTGAGAACTTGTGTGCCCTACGGCTGCGTGGGAGACTGGCATTGCCCCCTCTGGAATGAAGGAGCCCAAGGGCATCTCTGGCAAAAGTCTGCTTTGGCAAATAAGGACACTGAGGAGAGATCACAGAACTACAAATGGTACCCAGGGGCAAACTCCAGTCTCCTTAGACCTGCCCAATCATTTCCATACTGAACACCTTGCTCTGGGCAGACTTCTCGGGACACTGCAATGCCAACACCACTGGGGGTAAAATCTGCCCAGTCAAGTAATGGCATAGAGCAAATAAGCCTTGCTAACAAAAGCTGAGGGTACCACACCCAAAGTGACAGCTACGTCCTGTCCCGCACACTACTGGAATTGTGATTTCTGTGCTTTCAACTTGCACAACGGTATCCTCAGGGATAAAAATAGCAAATGGCACCAGCTTCTTTCCCTAATGCCATCAATCTGGTGTAAACACATGGCATCCCAGTCTCTTTGCAGGCACAGCCAGAAATACCCACCGACTCCGGTGGGGTATCGTCTGTGTCTTGGGGGGAACGGCAACAGCAGAATGTGATTCTGCATTGCCTACCTCTGATCAAAACCAGTCCTCTTGGAAATCACATACTGGGCACAAAATTTTGAAAATAATGACAATTTTCACAGTTGTTTGATAAGACAAATCAGTTGATCAATTTGTTCCTCTGTTCCTTCACCCCTTTGCTCTCTCAGAAGCAGAGATAAAGGTGCTTTTTCTTATTTAATATATTTTTTATTTGTATTTTATTATATATTTGTATTTTAATATATTTGTTATTTAATATATTTTAAGTATTGTATTAAGATAGAGCTCTTGGCTGAATAATTTTGTTCTGTTTTCCTACAACTAATTTAGATTCTTTTCATCTAGATTAGCAGTGTTCAGTGTAGTGTCCCCATTCATTATTTCACACAGAGGTAAATCAACTTCCAAACGAGACACAGAATACTTCATTCTGTCATTATCAGGGACACCATGGACCCTGTAAGAAATGGCTTCTTCCTTGAAGAATTCACAGCCTATGCTGATGAGACAGACAGAAGATGGAGGAAAAGGAAACATGATCAGACTGTTTCATAAGTGGGAAATATGGGACAAAGTAAGCTTGTCCAAGGTCAGGCGGGAAGTTTCTGGCATACAAAGGAAATGAATATTGATCTCATGAATTTCAACTGTTGCATAACTAATAAGGGACATCCTCCCCTCAGCCTTATTCAGAACCACTATAGTTTTATTCAAAGTTGTATTTAGTTTGGCCGATTCACAGTACAGAAGAAACCAGATTCATGTTCCAAACCTATACCTCAGAGAATAGCTGTCATAGAGTCTGTATGAAGAACCTCGTCACCAGTTCCAATTTACCTTCAGGTCGTCTGGAATGAAGACTTTGCGAGCTTTCTTAATCATTGGCTGTGGTTTCAGCTCTTCTTCAGAGAATTTGCGCTTACGAGGGTCAAACATCTCCTGGCCAGGAATACTGGAAAGAGCAAGATCTGCAGGGTCAGGTTCATAGCCAACAGGAACTTGGATGGTCTCAGGATCAATGGGACTTGGTGTGTTTCGGTTTGCTGGCAAGATCTGACCTACAGAAATCAAGGATAAATTCAGCTATGTTAGAAGAAAATACGTAAATAGCATCACCGAACATGGATTTTAGAATATCTCTACATACTTTACAAACAATAATTCTTTAAGGTCTCACTGTAAATTTGGTGTCTACTCTCGCTAAGTATTTGATTGTCCATTCTATAGGCTGCATATTCAGGGCCGGACAGGCTTGTGTCATTATTTTCAGCATTGGTTCCTAATTCTGGTTGTTGATCCTGGATGAACACTTAAGATCACTGAATCCAACACTGAGCCACACTAGACTGCTGGCAGGAGACATACTGCTCCGACTCATGCCACTTCATAAAGATCACATCCTCGGGAACAAATCAGAAGTACTGTCATTTAGCTCCAATTTATCCACCAAACTGTAACCCTTTCTTGTTTTCTCATACACAGATTTCTTCAGACCTGCCTTCGAAGGTACTTTTAGTTTACAATCAAACAATGTACAGCACTTGCAATAGGACAGTATTTCATGAAGGTGTACTTTCAAGCTGTGCTGAAGCACTCCACTAAAGAGACTTATTTTCTATGAAATCCTACTGGTGGTATGCCAAAAAGCAGCAAAGTAAACCAGCAAAATGAGAGGCTGCAATGACCACTTAAAGACGTTCTGAAAAAATGAAACACTTATTTATGCCATATTGCTCTTTTGTAGTATATCAAACCTAATAAAAAGAAACCTATCCCCAGATAAGAATTATATCTCCCCCCCCCTTTTTTTTTTTTTAATCTCAGATATAGTCTTTAAGACCTACAGCACCAATTCAGGCACCATTCTCACTAAAAATCCAATTTAAAATCACAACCACAAGTTCCAAAAATAGGATCTTACAGTCAGCTGCCTAAACATGGGCTATCCCCGGGGGCAGAATTTTCAGAAGTTTTCACATGCCTCGGAAGTACAAGCCTCACTGACTTCAGAGGGAGGACTTCTGACTGAAGCAGCTATTCCTTTATAATTTTAGCTATTAGCTAATTCACTTTGTCTTTAGAGATACGACAGCTTTCATAATAACTTCACAAACATCCTGTGACTGTGTAATATTTCCTTATTTGTGCCTGCATCTGCAATATTTAGGGTGTAAAATGGTAAACATTAAATGTCATTTCTAATTCCAAACCAAGGCCAGTGTTAACAATGTAGTTTTTATTTTAATCTAGAAGATCATGGCAACAATATTGGAACTGCACAGAAAATGCACGGGGGAATTGCATTGTGCAACCCCGGGTTTGCTAACAGAGAGCTCCTCTTTTGTAACTCCTATTTTAAAACAGCACTGATAAAATCAGCTTCCAGGAAAGGCTATAAGGGCCTGGGAGAGGAGAAAAGGAGGATCAAAGTTATTACAATATATATACAGCCATAGGAGAGGGAACGAGAGAAAAGGATCCCGCAACCCACTTTGTGCCAACAGTGGAATGTCCCCCCAACCCTGCTCTGCTGCTGCCAAGACCTCGGTGCTGGAAACTAGATGTTTCCTGCTGGGCCTCATTAATAGAATGAGAAACCAGGGCCTGCCTAACTGCCAGCCACGGGGCAGGGGGGCGGCAGGGCAGAGGCAGGCGCTGGCTGGTCAGAGCTGCAGCCTCAGGAGGCAGGGAGGCAGAGGTATGGCATGAGCAGGCAGCAGCAGGTCAGAGGTATGGGAGGAACAGGCAGTGGGAGGGCAGAGGTATGGGAGCAGCAGGCAGTGGGAGGGCAGAGGTATGGCAGGAGCAGGCAGCAGCAGGCAGTGGGAGGGCAGAGGTATGGCAGAAGCAGGCTGTGGGAGGGCAGAGGTATGGCAGGAGCAGGCAGCAGCAGGAGGTACGGCAGGAGCAGGCAGCAGCAGGTCAGAGGTANGGCAGCGCACGCCCCCCGCGCTGCAGCGAGTGGAGCGGAGCGGAGCTACAGGGAAGGGGAGCTGCGCTGCCCTTAATGCCGGGGTGTTTGAAACATCCCGATGGCCGTAAAGGTGGTAAACCCTGGTTTTAAAGCCAGCCCAAAGGGCTCAAAGCAGCAAGGCGTCCCTGTGGCCTGGCTTTAAATGGATGGCTAATCTCACTTAAGATACACGGGCTGGCAGAAACAGGCTTATTTAAAGGATTAAATGCAGGAAAGCTTCCTTTGATGTGACTGTGCTTGTACTAGAGCAAGCAGGTAGCTTTTTTAAAAAAATGCAGACAAATATATAGGCATACACATGTACAAATCTTGCAAATTCCGTAACACAGATAAAAATGAAGGAAAACAGGCACTCAATACTTCACAGCAGTTCTGGTGAGCAAGCAGGGTGTTTCTAAAAGCCAAGTGGATTGTGAAATCTGCCCCAGCTTTCTAATTGGCCTCAACAAAAGAGCCTATATTTAAATATTGCTGAAGTTCTAGATACACGCTATCAGTTCACATATTATCATTTCTCTATAATGTGCCATATTACACAATTGCATGAGCTTTGCAACCATTGGCCTCAACAAATTTTGCTGTATCTCTCTGAAGAAGGCAAAAAATACACCTTTTAAGCATGTTGCATCTTACCAATGCAATAGCAAAATGAAAGAGAGAGCGATGCATCGCCAAGGTGATCTGGGAGAAGAACCCACGGCAATCCAGATCCTGCCGCCTTCCCTCCGTGCGCACATTTCATTTCCCCTGGTCTAAAAAGCTCTCACTAGTAGAGACCTGGTCCTTCAGCAAACACAAGATATCCCCAGGGTCAACAGGAAGCTCGTTCAAGGTGAATGTTATTCCCTGATGCAAAGCCTGAACAAATCAGTAAATGTTATCACCCAGGAGCCCGAAGGCCTGTGAGATATTCCTACATGCACACTGCTCACACCCCTCTGTCCATCAAGGCAGCTGACTCTGTTCTCTCACACTCCTCCAAACCATCAGGAACTCCACTGAGAACAACAGAGTTAATAAGGGTGTCTAAAACACCAGGCAGAAAAACCAGTATTTCCTTGTCCAGCATTTTACATTAGGCAACTCCTGGCACTTGCTCTCTTTGTATTTATTCTATCAAGTTTTGCCAATAATACAAGCCAGGAACCTGTCTTCGTTAGTTTACTGGCTAATGGCCACTCTGTGTGGTGCTGGAACTCCTGGTAACCCAAGACAACATCATGGGCTGTGCTGGTCTTGGCTCTGCTCTCACCGCAGGAGTGCGGTGCGTGGCCTCACGTTACACGGCTCACCCAGCTCCTCTCCCTGCGTGTGCACGGCCCTGGAGCTGAGCATCCTTCTGCCAAATTTGTTCAGGGTGTTATTTTTATGCACTAAAATTCCTCGCAATCAGAGGTAGGTCAAATAAGCACAGCAATTGGAACGTCATGTGCCCAGCAGCCGACTAATCCTCACATCAGCAAGCTTCCCAGCTGTCACAACATCCAGGGAAAGAGCTGGTCAGAGGCTGTGATGCACAAGGAATGGGCCAAGGAGGAAGCCGACAACATCAGCCGCCAAGGGCGGGCGAAGGTACAGCACCTCGCTGCTCGGGCGCCAGATGCCTTTGTTGCCAGTCTCTGTATTATTTAAACACTCTGCACTCACAACAGCGGCCAATTTTTCACAAGAGTGAAGTGACTGGACTGTTTAATGTGCTTAGCTTTGTTCTCACTGGGGGCTGACCACTGCCAAGTGTTTTGGAAAGAAATTAGCCCCTCTGTTTAAGTTGCTGAAACGAGAGCTCTTGAGCATTAAGCTCTTTTGGAAATCCAGCTGCAGAACTCCTCGGTGGTGGATGCAAACTGGGAACAATGGTTAATGGAAACTTCCCCTCATACCACCCTGGTGACGTGTCTCAACCATGGCCTGGAGAGACCACAACTATGTCAACACTGGCCTTTTGTCTGGAGATGTTCCCACTCGTAGAGCTCCACTCAAGCAACACTGGGTAGTACGCCAGGACAGACACAGCTCCAGGTGCCTCCTGGCAAAGGGATGAGCAGGTTTTGTCAATCCCAGCACTTACATCTTGCCTTTGCTAATGCTCTTGGTGTTGCTCTGGCAGATATTAGCAAGAGCAGAAAATTTTCCAGCAAGGAGGACTTGAAAGAAAGTTGGCTGTTCTATCCCTGTCAGTCCTCCTCCTCCCAGCAGGGGCTGCCAGTGAGGAAGTCCAACATTAATGGCAATATTTTCAGTGTGGTTCCTTGTTCAAAGAGAAATGGACTGAGGCCATTCACATGTGTCATCTAGGTCACCAAACGGCTGGTAAAAAAAAAAACATCAGCTTTTAATCGCTTGCAGTAATTAAAATGCACAATTCAAAAGTACAGTAGCATTTTTATGTATCTCCAAACCCAAAATGCTGATCTGGCATCGTGGGGAGCTCAGTCACCATATCCTGACTCTTAATTTCCCCCTTTTTAAACATCCCACCTACCAGCCATACCCAGGAGAGTTAAGATGGAAATAACCTCTTCAACTGCACCACTGCTTGACAGAGTTCTTATTTGTATTGCAAGAGATCCCCAGTGAATTATGTGGAATTCAATTTCGAATCATTCAGCTCCCATAGAAATGTGCCTGGTTTTCAGAAGAACCTCCCTTCTTGCAGCCCTTCCACACTTTTCATCAGCTCAACAGCTGGCTGGGGAACAGTGATGAGGAAAAGAAAAGAAAAGGGAGTGGAAGTGTTCTAATCAAAATATTTTCGCCTATTTTTTTACACAAATGTTGGAGTGAAAGAAAAGAGGAGTTTCTCATTCAATTTATTAGCAGCCCAGAGATGTTTGCTAATATGCTTGCTAATAATTTTTTCCTCACATAAACTAAAGGCACTTCGGGTATGTCAGTCAGGCTATACAGTACAGCAGTTAAATTGACAGATAATCCTCACTGCTGCTCCAGAGAACCCCGCTGCTCTGCCAATGTGTTCTCCAACTGGTCTATCCGCTTGGCAGCTGGCCAGCTATTTGGGATAGTTCTCTTACTCCAAATCACAGCCTGTCCTAGACTAATCTGTCGTCTATTTCTGCATTAACTCCTTCAGCCTCTAAGAGAAGTCATCTCAGTGCAGAACACAAGGCACTGTGCAGGAATCCAGGCAGGCAAAAATCTCCCCAGGCAGTAAAGTCACAGGACCATTCTGGAGGCCAAGATTTATCCAAGTTCAGCATCTGGTCAGGTTGCAATTCTCCACTTACAATATTATAAGCATCATCTAATTTCCCTGCTATTAGGATGTTGGTGTCTTCCAGAAACCGAAACATTTACATGGACAGTAAGACCATCACTATAGTAGCCTAAGGGGAATGACGAGTCACACTGTGATCTTCCAGCCCTCACATGGCAGGACAAAAACAACCACTCTCTGCCCAGGGGCAAAGAAACCACTTCACCCCTGGGTGTATTTATGGAAGCAGTTATTAGAGGAGCTTTATTTTCTTCTGAAGCAACAGGAGATTAGTGCATTTGGAACAGTGCTCCAACCTGGCACAGATATTCCTCTATTCCTTATCTTACACAAACTTGATTCTGCCAAACATGGGGTGACTGCAAATGCTTCCTGTGGAAAGAAGGATCTTAATCCAATGCAACCACAACATATTCGCTGCTCTTAATGCACACTAGAAGACTGGCACATAGAAGTGTTTTGAATGCATGTACTTTTTAAAGATATCAGCATTGTTTACAAACCTTGTGCATTTAATTATAAAAGAATTGTCATTTCCCCTCTCAGCATTGTGTGCCTCCCGCTCTGGGCCTCTACAGTATTATTACAGGCAGGACTGGTAGTCATCTTAAGATTGTCTGACACTTCCCATTAGAGGATGCTGTCTTCAGTTCCTTAGACCTTTGCCAGATTTCAACTATTCTGTTTGGATTTGTGTGGGCCAATTATGTTTCTGCCAAAACAGTTCTACAGTTTCCCGAAAAAGGTTCAGCAAAAATACTTTGTTTTGAACCTGTTAAAAACTTCTGGCAAACTTTTCACTGAACTGTACCAGTGGCCTGTGTGCTGGAAGAGAGAGCGGCTCCTGATGAATGTCATTGCCTTTTCGTTTGCCTTCTCAAAATCTATCTGACAAGGCTGGGTGAGAAAGGGGCGATTTCTATAGGTGACTAGGACTCAAAGCAAGGAGGTGAAGAAGGTGAGGATGAGGGAGACTTGTAGGCAAAGAGGGTGAGAACCTGGAAGAGGAAGGCTGCTTCAGCAAAGGCTGGGATGAACACATTCAATAGAAGAACATGTTTCCTTTCATTAAAGGAAACAGGGCAGGAGAGCGCCAGTGCTTTTGGAACAAACATAGCTCCAGATTCCCAAGTCCCACAGATCCTTTGCTATCAGGGAAGGAGTGAAGTGCACTGGCAAAGTGCCCTGTCCCCCTTCAGCTCCTTACAGTGAGAATAAGTTGTCATCCTCTACTGAGGCCAAGCGGCAGGATGCTCTGCTGTCAGGTCCATTCCTGCTCATTTCCAACGTTGCAGGAGTGGCACATGAGAAAATTCAAATGGTCTTTTCAATTTATTTTTAAAATTAACTGCAAGAGTTGTTTTAAGAAGAACAGGCATGGTTGCAACAATCTTTAAAGTTTCAATCACATACTATTTTTTCCAGATTCTTACCTCATTCAGGAATCACTTGTCACATCCAGTTTGATTTATCCATATGGACCCATCCATTATTTGCCACAAATTATTCCAAGAGACACAATTAGAAAATTTTCAAAAGTGCCCTGCAGCACTGACAACTTCTGCATCTATATGCTTCACAGAAACTGGAGTTTTTCCCCACAAGACCCCCAGGAAAAGAGGGGAACACCTCTCTTCACAGATGAAGGACACAAGTACCAACATTTCAAATCCAAAGTACTCAGCCAGCCTCTCAGGTTAGCTAATGTTACAGGTGCTGTCTGCATTTCAAATCAAGTCTCACCTGTTTCTGTTGCAGGTTGGGGGCTGCACACCGACGAGTGAGAGCCACCCAAGATATCAAACTGGGTTCCTCACAAAAAGGGAAGCAAACACGCAGTGTGACAAGCCCACATAATCAAGCAGCTGGCTCAGAATTCTGCTGAAACTTCATGGCAAAATCCAGTCTCTCTAGACAAAATCCTTCTGTCCTTCCTGCCAGATTTTCCCTTCTCCTCCTGCCGTCCTGCATCCTCTCACATCTGCAGTAAATGAGGTCAAGATCCAAGATCTGACAGACAACCGCTTCCTTCCTGACACAGCCCTGATTCAACCCAGAGCTGCTCTGACCTCTGCATTCAAAAAGGGAAAAGGGAAAAAAAAAGAGGATATAATATAATTAAAGCCTGAATCTCCAAGCAGACAAGAGAGGGGGTGTGCTATCTGAAGCTGCACACGTGGCCTTTGGTCAAGTGTTCGCAGGCTTCTGATCACTTGACTTTGCAAGTCCTGCATGTGGTTACCATGACGTGCACATAATATGCCATTCCTGCTGGGCCACTAACATTCTGCCCTTCAAAAGCAATAGACAGATATAAGGCACCACCAGGTAAAATTTTCCACTATTTCTACTGGACTTAAAACTTTAATGTTCTGTAAGATCCATCTTCTGAAAACCTTACCCCATCTTTAGCCTGTGTGAAGGCAGCACTTAGCTCAGTGAGGCCCCATTTCTGAAAGCTACCAGGAAATTAAACTTTTATTCCCTTCCAAACCAGTCCCTGACAACCAACCTGCAAGAGGTGGAAAGGTAGTTGTTTCTGTTCTGAACGTTTCCCTGGCAGACGTGCTACCCACAGAAAGCAATGGGTTTAACCTGCTCCTGGGACACTGCCCAGGGATTTTCAAATTCTTGAAAAGCATGAAATCCATAGCCCTCTTAAATGCTTTTCTGGTTTTTTTTTTGTAGGTTGCTGCTTCCCCTTGCAAAGATAGGCCAAGATGGCATTCAGTGGGGACACGGCCTGAAGACAAGCTGCAGGGAAGAACGTTCAGACAGGTATTTTATTTTGATTTACACTTGGCTTAGAAGCACTTTTCACTTCAAGATGATGATATTCTCTGGTGCATTGGAGCTTGGTGACATCCTTTGGCAAATCTGTGTATATTTTTGTTAATTAGCAAGTCACAAATAGTAAGGTTCCTCAAAAAGTACAATTCTTCTTTCTTTTCTTAAAGGGAAAGTTCCAGAGAAGCATCAGAATTGTTAACCTGTTCTCAAGGAGACAAAAAGATCCATTTTTCTTTCCCTGGACAGCTACATACTCAGCTCTAATAAACCGATCCGAACCCCAGCTTTAGATAACAGCCTCATCTAGCATCTATAAATACGCCTTCACGTGGAACACCACTCAAAACAAAGCCAACGCTTGTCCTCAAAATGCATTCACAGCACTGCCACTGTGCTCTGCAAGACTACAGACCAAGTAAATTTGGCTAATGAACATCCAGGACAGCACGCTCTGTTAGTAAACAGGTCTTGCAAAAAGCCATCGTGTAATCCTGAAAGCATATGCCACCCATGACTCAAGTATCTATTACCCAGTGCTGGTACCCAAGCCCATCTCGCTTGGGTGTGTTATCAAAACAGCCAAGTGAGCTTTCAAATGGCATGGAGAAGCCACGTGAAACAGGTACATTTCTTCTGACTCCCAATCCGTACCTAATGGCAAGGCTGGGAGACGGGCAAGAGATGCTATCAGCAGCTCCCTGAATATATCCTGTAAGAAAAAGGAGTCACTGGGCAGAGTTACAGGAACTTGCAAATCTCACCCTCTCTTCTGACCTGTTCTGCACACACAAATCTGAACTCTCCATTCCACTAACTTTCTCTTTGTACTTTTTTACATTTTTTTATTCACTAAACCAAAGCACACTCCTTATGTGACAAAACTAAATCAACGCTTTAGAGAGGGCAATTTATTTAAAATAATCACATTTTAAGAAGCAGAGGTGCCAGAACGAGGACACACTGTTCCCGTAACCTTCTAACTAAGACTTAGTACATTTTCTTTTCTCCCTGCCTTAAAATTAGGACCCTCTAACATGTTTTGGGAAAAAAAAAAACCCAAGACAACAGAATCCCAAAACTTGTACTTTGTTTGTTACAAATACAAATAACTGCAGAGGTCTGACTTGCTTTTACAGGGTACTTTTACACTCAATGAGCGCACAAAAAGAAAGCACAAGACTGTGTGGTTGTATCTTTTTCTCTCTTGATATACTTATCTTCATTTACAAAGCATACAGATGCCTCAGTCCCAGGTAGTCTGAAAAATGGGTCAGAGGAGGAAGGGAACAGGGAGCTGCGGCTTAGGGAAAATTCCAGGAGTACAGGCTGTTGCATGCGGACATTACCCGTGTGTTCGTAACCACTTCTTACAGCTGCTGCCTCTTACAGGTTCTCTTGGCACATCAGATATTTGACAAAACCAGGGAACTTCAAAAAGCCAGTCTGATTAAAAGAACCGATGACACTGAACACTGGGCAAGATATTGTCTTAGACATTCACTTGTAAAAGTGAGAGTCGTCTAGCACCAGAAAACGGCAAGAAATCACTATCCTGAGGTGTCTTAAAAAACAACCTAATGCCTGCAGAGACTTATGCCCCATTCTACACCAAAACAGCAGTCACATTTTTATAGAAAGATGAAGGTCAAGTCAGCCAAAATCCCAGGGAAAAGTGACAAGAAAAAGCAACACATACCAAGATCTGTGTGGTTTTATCTTTTAAATATAGTAGCAGTGAAAACAGCTAGCAATGGAATATTTCTTTAAGAAATCATGGAATCCTAATACTTATTTTCCTTCTTATTATCTCCTCTGCAAACTGTCGGTAGCCTTGAACCAAGACTCTGAACACATCCATCTGCACGTTCTGAACGCAACAGATATGCAAAACCTGTGAACATTTTGAACTGTGTCAAAAATGAAATGAAAATGCCCCAAGACACAAAAGTCAAACCTTCTCCCATCTGTGAAGTAGTGCATTTAGGGTGGTGCCTTCAGGAAGCATCTCAACAAAACAGATCAGCGAAACTTCACTTGACTGCCATATGAGACTGACATTTCTTTCAACCTCTTTTCCCTCCATACGCAAGTACTAGAGATTTTACTTTTGCCATCACACAAAGTGTATCTCTCCATTGCCATCAGTGATAAAAATATTATCAATAAATTAAATCAATATATGAAAATAAAAATAAATTTGACTCTAACCTTGACGCCAACGTGACCTAGCAAATCACTTATCAATTCACTGGGGATGGGAGCTTTTCAACATACGTGTCTGCATCTTATAAATACACAAGAGTATAGAGGAGCCTATTCACAGAAAATTATTAAGAAAAGAATAAGCAATAGAAGCCTTATTTACAATAACTGTATTTTTAATAGAGTTTTTCTTGCAGTAACCATAGCTGCAAATTTCAAAATCAGTTGCCAATCCAGCCATACCAAATAACTTTCAAACAATGTATTGGCACTGAAACAGTTCTTTAACAGAGACCCTTCAAATACAGTAAATTTCATGGAAGTCCCTGCCCACCTGGGAGCAAAGCCCTCTGGGTGCTGTGCTGGACCGGGCGCTTCCCAGCAGCCAGACAACCAGCTCAACATTCCAGGTTTATTCAGGCAGGGGTAAAGCACCAAGGTACTTCTCTCTGACACCTTCAATCTTCACAATGCTTACAATTTATATTAAATATAGCAGTGCTTTACTAAAAGCAGATTCCCACAGGAGTAATTTGGCTGGCCTGGCTTCCTTTTTGCAATGGTGGTCATCCCATTCTCTACATAGGATAACTGCGAGCTGTGAGACATTATATGCCATATAGTATTTTACTATTCAAGGATTTGTGGGGAGGACAGGACACAACATAATCTTTTGTGTTACCTTCCTCTTATTCACCAGGTCACCTACAGGCAAAGACCCTGCAGGCTTCACTGCTACTGCAGAACTCCCACCAGGACCCCCTGCTGAATACAGGATTGGGTCTGCTGGAGCTGGCCATGCAGAAAAAGATGTATCTGCGCCCAAAATAAAGGAGAAGCACTGGAGAGCTGGAAAGCACTGCAAGCTGAGGGCAGCAACAATTCATAGGCTTGGAAAATTATGTGGGCTTTACCTTTTACACTCCTGTTAACTCTGATTTTCATGAAGTAGGTGGTGTTGCTACAGCAACTGTCATATCACATCATTTCAGCTGTCTCTGTCACAGAGATCATCTTATTTTATCTTAAACTCAGCTATGCAGCTTTTCTTTTTCTATTCTAAAGCCCTCTATATTTTGGATATAAAAAATTACACAAAATGGAGCTGTGCCACATAAATGGTATCTTCTAAAAATGTAGTAAAGTTTACAGAACGATTTTATTTGTTCTCCTTTTACAAATGCAGAAGTGGCACTGACCAGATTTATGGTGCTCCAGAGGTTTAGAAATAAATTAAGAGCTGGTTTCATGGTACCAATGCTTCATGCCACCTTTAGTGTGTTCTTCCTATGGAAGCAAACCCTGCTTTCTGGTGCACTTCACCAGAAGTAACTCGTGTATTCACAGGTGAAAACATCGTGCTTCCTCATGCCCAGGCCATTTATTCACATACATTCCACACATTTCATACCCAGCTTAGATGCTGCTGCCCATCCACTGCACACAATATGCATACCCCACCCTCTCAACCTGAGCCTGGAAGAAGCATCTGCTGAAGCAGAAGTCTTGACCCATCTGTACCTGTTTCAGAAGGTTTGCCTTAGCTGCTAGAGATGAGGTGGCCCCCAGGCTTTGCAGCTCCCTTGCTTAGTAACCCAAGAACTTGGTGCCACCTCCTCTGCCTCCATTTTGCTGCCTGGATAAGGTCTTTGGGGACTCAATGTACAGGCAAAATTCAAATAAATCCTGGTGATGGAAAGGCTGTATTAAATTTTTGTTATTAACATGCATTCCAACTCATGCACCCACAGATATTCCTTTAAAAAACACAAAAACCAATGTGGAACAATAGTAAATATTCAGTTACACCCTCAGGCTACCCAGGAAACTAGAGAAAGCCCTCTCTATAGTCAAAGGTTATTGCACAGACCACTCAGCAGCTGGCACAGCTCAGTCCACCAGATCAAGCTCTGCTACAGTCTGAGATGGGAAGAATTTATATCTGCTGCTTCATAAGCATTTCCAGCCACTTTCAAAACAATCAACACAGTCACCAAACTACACTTCACTTCTACAGAGACAGGTCCTAGGCAGATGGAAATCTGCCCACATGGATCTAAGCTGTGGGCAAGACCTATGTCCTGTGTACCTGGTTAAAGACTGTGTCCACAAGATACCAACTGGCCTTTCAGTCCTTTCAATGACTTTGCAAGCTTCATTTCAGTGCCCCAGTACCTGACCATCCTTAATTTCCTAGAGAAATGAGTTTTGTGCAATGGTGCCATGCACGTCTCTCGAGCCTCCTCCTAACAACTTTTGAAACTGTTGGCCAATTTCAAACTAATTTGGCAGAGGTATGGACATCTATTACTACTGAGCTTTGTGAAAACAATGCAAACGAACAATCTTCACTCCCTGGCTGAAGGAAGGCTGCAGGAGCCTTGTTACACATCAGAGAACTCATGGAGATTTTGCTGCTCATGGGACCCCTTAGACAGGTAGTAGGAAGGAAAAAAGAAAAGTATTCACCAAGTTATTATTTATTATGGCAGTCAACAACGTCACTTAATCCTCTTGTTCTCTACTGGAATTGAGAATATCTGTTCACCTTACCCCATCCACTCATCCACTATTTCTAGTAATCATGAGCAAAATTATTTATTTGACAACTGCGGTGTCACTTGACAATCTCCCTGAACTCCACATAGACACATCTGGTATTGATAGCCAGTAAAACAGTCATGCACATGTCCAGTCTTAAAAATCAGTGTAAAAGACAGCCAGATGTAGACTACCCAGCTGTCTGGTATCATTTGAGCATTTATTTATTCTTATAATATGCAGTGAAAACCAGAGCTCTACTAGAAAGAGCTTTTTTTATATTATCCACAGTGTTTATTATGCAAGTAATGTAAGTCTTGCAACCAAGACGCAGCAGGAGTGTTTGGGAATCAACACATTTGCCCTGGCAGCAATTCATTACAGAGTTTGGGGCTTGGATGGAGGAGGGCATTTTTTTTAATTTTTTTTTTTAAAGATCTTGTTAAAATAAAAGACAACAAGCCAGGTGAGGTGAGGGATGCTGGGTAGGAGTCACAGCTAAGAATCAGAGTGCTCTAGACTTACTCAGAAACTGCATGTCTCTGCCTGCTTGACTGATAGACACAAATACACAGATCAGAATCCCTGCTGACCCTTTTCTTTCTTGCTGCTGTTATTCCAGTGTTACGAACCCTCCTGACTGCTGAAGCTTGGGGGAAAATAGGTTAAACTTCTCAAATTAAAAACAAGTGAGAGAAACGCCTTTCTTCTTTCTGCTTAACTGGATAATTGGTTAGCAGGAACCTGCTTGATGCGTTTCAGCAGCTCCTAGAGATCAGGCAAGACTGCTTCTGAGAGCAGCTAAAGCTGCTGACTGTATAAACATCTTTAGGCCAACCAGCAGGGTACCCCTCATTAAGGTTGTTGGGTTTTTTGCTAACTAAAATTTCCAGAAAGCAACAAAACAGTTTCTATACCAAAGATCCATCCAAACCCAGTAAATTAAGGGCACTGAACTATTTTAGATGGAATATTTTATAGATGTTATATACATAAAACTGTCTGATGGTCAGAATAAATAGATTATTTTAAAAATGTTTATGTGAATTAAGAAAGAGTAAATAATTCTCACTGCAATGGACACAGCATAACAGCAAGATTCAAATGAATAAATAACAGGTTCTGCCCTAGTAATTTAAGGGGCTAAGAAAATTCCAGTTCTGAAGGTTCACATGACAAGTCAAAGGGCTTCACTGGATCTGTACAATCTGCTGGGCTTATTACTTGATACCCTTTATCTATAATGCTAAGATTTTACTCTAGTAGTTAGTGATTTTTAGTCCAGTTGGCTAAAAAGTACATGATTGATTTTCCCACAAGGCTTATCTTGTCCTTTATCAGATGAGTGTGCAAGCACGTGAGGTTAAAAAAAAAAGACAAACCCTGGTAAAATCTTGCTATAAATTCAAACCAGTCACAACTGTATAAATACAAACAGCACCTACAGCAATCACTGCAAAATATTGGAAAATATTTATTTAGCACTGTTGGTATTATCATCTTCATTTCTATTTAGTCACCTTCAATCAACTAAACACTGCAACTGATAAATGGACTTTTACACATGCTGAGTTTTAATATCAAGAACCCAGCTCTCCCTTCCTGAAGCTCTCAGTCGACACCAGTTGGGAGTCTCACCTCAGGGCTCTTTCTCCCAGGTTCTCTTCTCTGAGGATGCAGGAGAGACTAAGAGAAGGCTCAGACACAGCTCAAAGTGTCTGATAAAGTCACCATGAAAACAGACTTCGGGGCTCAGCGCTGTCCATACAAAAGCCCCCCCCCATCCCCCCGCCATTTCAAGAGAGGTGCCCCTTCATAAAAGAACAGCAACAGCTCCTCAAACACTACTGCTATAATTATGTTTTGTACCCCCTCCCTAAGCATTATGTCTTTTTGTACTATTTTTTCATACAAGGGTGCCCTCAGAGATGTTGGGGTTTCAAACCCAGAGCCAACTTTCCAAAACACTCTGCATTTTGAAAAGCCCGTTTTTCATCCAGAGGGAAAGAAAGGAGTTTGCATCATAAAGGCTTTGTCCCCCCCAAACCCAAAGCCTCCCATACAGTTAAAAAATCAAATCCAGCTTTATTTTCCTGCATGAGTCAGGCTGCATGCAAACAGCTTCAGAGGAAGGCAAACTTAGGGTGGAGAATAGAACTGAAGTACAAAATCCAGAGAGGGATACTTGTTCCTCTAACAGCACACTCCTATTTTCCCAAGACATTTGCTAATATTTTCATTTTCAAACTAGAGGAAAGCCACCCCCTTCCCCCCAAAAGAAGTTTGAAAGATTATAAAGACACACAAGGACACACTTTATTATTTTAACAATTATTGCTATTTTCAGAGCTCCAGTACAGCTACTTCCTTCCATAACTGGACTTCAATCAAACCCTAGCAAAGCTTTTGATCTTGGAAAGAGTAACAACATAGCTCTGTTATCGGCACATAGGGGGCAAAGAGTAGGACATCCAGAATTCTTCAATAAAAGAAAGTTAATTGCTTTGACTTATATTTATCAAAGGTCATGGCTACAAGTTCTGAGTGCACAATACATAACGGTGCACAGAGAATTCTCGTACAGACCCGCCAAAGTAAGTGTTGGGATTATGTTATCTGTGTGCATTTAAAGGGGGAAAAAAAAAAAAAAGAAAGAAAAAAGCAGCAAAACAATGCTAGATTACTATCCAAATATACCCCAGTGGATGTCCTGCCAAATAGCAAATATGTGGCTGTAAGCTCCAAACTGAAATAAAAGCTTGGCCAGAAGCCCAGAGCTTCACTGTATTTTGCTCAGTTAGCCATAGTCTGGCAGAACAGAGTGAACACATTCTCGGCCACGTGATAAAGAAGCCCGTCGGGCCAAGCTGATTTCCTTGTGTTGGTTAAATGTGATCTTCAGACTGTACACACCAGCGGCTTGGGGAAAACGTGAGAAAGTGGGAAACAACAAGCCACAGGCTATAAAATGAAGGGCAGCAAAAAAATTAGTTAAGGGGTTTCCTTAAATGCTAGTGCTGTATTTTAATGACGTGTTAACGGGGCTCCTAGGACTGAGCATATTCAGCAAAGGGTGCTGAACTCCAGGCAATCACCTGGATTTTGAAAGGAGTTACACACCATCAGCTCCTTCAAGGATGCAGACCCTGAAAGGGACTGATTGCACTGTAAATTCTTCATTTTAGAGGATTATGAGAGCTTCCCAACAGGGGCTCAAAAATACAAAATGCTGACTGACTTCAAATTCCATACTCACCAGAATCAGAGGTACCCAGATCTCCCCAGGATGCATCCCAGGACAGAAAGGATATGAATCTACTGGTGGTTATATATCTCCTTATGGTTCAGATTTTGCTGACACTACTTAAATAGCCACCAAGTAGCACTGCTGAACGCAGAGAAACATTCATGAAAGGAGACAGAATTCAACCAAAGGATTCAAGCTGAAAAACATGCAGGGCATAATGGGATAAAGCTGCCTTGATGATAAGTTATTACATTCTGATAGTAGTGGTAATGATGTTTTTAAATAACTCACTTCAGAAGAGACAAACAGCATCCCTGGCCAGCATCGGAGGTGCACGTGACTCGTGAGCGCATGTTACATGTGGAAGCACAAAGAAAAGCCTCCAAATGCAAGACCTCAGAAGTACATCCCTGCTACAGATAAGAGGAACTCAGATGAAATAGTCATGAGAGTGCATAAGAAAAGTGAGACTTGTTTACTTTCCAACAGAAATTGATAACCTAAACATGTGCAGCAGCTGATGAAATCACAGACACACATGAGTTGACAATTACACCTCCAGCTCTTTCCTTCTATTTGGCTAATGATTTCTTTTCACGTGTTCAGAACAGCTTCCAGACAGAGACTACCCCAATTTTCAACAATTACTTTAACCATGTCGCACTGAGAAAATTGAACAGATAAGAGAGTTTGGAAAAGTCTTTCTTAAACCCGGTGATGACTCCAGTCCAACAGAACCATCAGCCTTCCTGGGAGCAGCCACGTGATTACTGATGCATGAACATCAGGCCTTAGAGTGTGGACAATCCATGCCCTGATTTTTTAAGTGCCGAGACAGCAATGGCTAAGGTGTTACAAGTAGACACCCAAACCACTGCTGCCCAGCATCTGTAACTGATGGCTTGTGGTTTAACATCCTCAAGAGGTTGATATGCAGGTTAACTTTAAATATATGGTGCACTCTTTCCTAATCTTCGCATTTAAGTATACAGGTGAGTGATGCAGGTGTTCACAAGGCCAACTTCCTGCTCCATTTTACTCGGTTTGTGTTACTCAAAAAATGGCTCAATCACCAGATTACTACCACCCCGTCTAATGAGCAAGCTGCCTCTTTTTTGCCCATGTGAATTAGAGAAAGGCACTGGAACAACATATGGCTAAGGAATATGTCACAGTCTTGGTATCTTACTTATTAACCTTACCCGTTATGCTCTTCTCTTCCAATAGACATAATCTTCACTACAGGCGGGGGAATTAATTCCTCATTTTTCAATATATATGTATGATACAGAGAGCAGGCCTCTTAGCAGCTGGTGACAAAGGCCATACTATCATCAGTCCCTCGTGACTAACCCGCTTGGGTAGCTGCGGTACCCACAGAAGTTTGAAAGTTGAGAGTGGGAATTAAACAAGGGTGCCCTAAGGTATTCGTAGTTTCACTCCCTGAAGTCCTCAAAGCAGCCACCACCCAGCTCAACGGGGCTCTGGTTCCAGTCACCTTTCTTTAGCTGCCTGGTTGCACTGCCTCAGCTGGAAGTCAGCCATTACCAATAAGGAGAATTGGGCTACTCCATGGGGCTAGCCCAGCATATAAAATGGATACACCAAATTAAATTATGTCAGGATGTATGTCACACCAAGAAAACCCCATTGAGCACATGTATACTGTGAAAATTTTACTTCAACATCCATGCACCGCTGTGGTGTACTTCAAACAGCAGTGAGCTCAGCACTTGCAGTTATTTCAGATCTCTGATTTTCCACTCTTCCACAGTCAACCTCAAGGCAATTGTCTTAGACACAGCTTAAATAAAAAAATAGGCAAAGCAAAAACACCGCAATCAGAGAATTTCCCAGTAAACTTTCTCCCTCTGAATCCTGAGAAAGCCGCAAGAAACACTTGAGTATCTTTTTGTTCTTTTCATACAGCTTTTTCTTTTTTATTATTTTTTTTAAAGACCCTCCTTATAGCATAGGCCACGGGCAGACCAACCGGACTTTTGGGCTTCAGACAAGTGTTACCACAAAGGGCATCGAAATGTCTCGTTGCTGCGCTGGAAACAGAGCACAGCGCGATTCCAGCACATCTCTGAAGGCCAGAAGCAGCATGTGTGCTGAGGGGGTGAGGGAATGGGACAGTAAGGGAGCAGGGGAGTCCACCCAGCAGCGCTGCGTTGTACTGCGAGTGCCTTGTGTCATTACAGCTTTATCCCGACACACCCGTATTTACAGCACACAATGTACTGTACAACTCACAATGCCAAGAAACTCAACATATCTAATCTGGCAGAAAAACAAAGTCATATCAGGTTAATCCAATTCTTAAATTGCACAACTTTGAAAAGCCAATAGGAAAATAAATCTTCCCGTGGCTTGTGCTCCCCCTAGTCCTCCTCCCAACACACATACCCTGTCACGACCTACTTTTCCTCTTTGATCTTTGACATTTTTAGCCCACTTTCACTCTCCCCTCTTTCTCATTCACTTCTAACCTCCCTCCACCCCAGACCCCAGCGGCGGAGCAGAAAGTTCACGCTGCTGAGAGCAAGCCCTAAAAGGCATCTTTGTGAGCGGTGCCCCGGCTGAAGCGCAGGGAGAAGGATGAATGGCAAGAACCATACACAAGGTCACTTGGACACCCGCCCGCATGTGACACTGCGATAATCGTGATAAGATAACAGGCCTCGAGTTAGTTTCAAAGGGAGCAGTGGAGCCAGGGTGCTTCTGCTGCACAAGGGGAACAGGATATAGTAAAGTTGCATAAAAGTTCAGAAAATTTTTAGGTAAAATAATTGTGCTCGACCTCAGAAAGGATGAAGAGTGTTCCATTGCCTAGGTTTGGTGCTTTCAAGATCTTGCCTGCAAAACTTAAGAGCTGCTTTTCTAACTTCTCTTTTTAAATGAAACCTTAGAGTCTCACATAATCACAAGACTCCAGAATGTGAGGATTTTCAAGGAAGAACAATAGTGGAAAAAAGTTTGTGACACTCCCCCTCAACACACACTAAAGGAATTAAACCTCGTTTATTGCAGATTCATTTCTTAAAGCAACTTGACATCTCATTGTGTCTAAAAAGGTGTCACTTTCCCCAGAAGCCCTTCAGGTAGATCAGGCATTTTAAAGGTCTCAAGTAGATTCTCTGATGCAGAAAATCAGCGTTTACATTGCAGTGCTTCCTGCTCAGTAACATATTCCCACCCTATCCACTCATGAAATTTTGGGAACTTATTTACTCTTTCCAAATCACAACTTTCACACCACGGTTGGTTAAAATCAGCCAACACACTCAAAAATCACAGAGCAGGAACATGCAAGAGGCCACACGTACCTAGCATGACTGCACATGGTTTGTTTTCATAGCAAACCAGGCAAAAATGAAAAAAAATACCCCAATGCTCATCTATCACAGCCAGCAACAGAGCTGCAAGGGTTACATACATCAAGCAGCCCAACGCCTCACACTGCACCAAGGGGCCGCAGCTGCAGGGATTACAGACATCAGTAACATCTACATTTCTGCTAAGCAGCACAAAGAAAGAAGGAGCAGTGGTATGTCTGATCGCTGCAGGGTTCTTCAAACTCAGCCAGTTTAACCCTCTCCGTTTTGATGAGGAACATGATTTGGTTTTCAGTGCCCAGTTCCTACTAAGAAAGCACACTAAGTTGTTTTTTTAAGTAGACTTCTTGCTGGTGTAGGACTTGTTTCCAAATGTTGAAATGGTGAGTTTGTAAAAATGACTAAATTGTTTGAAGTCACCTCCTCTTTTTCAGTGCAGCCCTCGCGCTTTGAGCCTGTGTTTTATATTCTGCAGCCGTGAGTAAAGCACTCCTCTATAGGAAGGTTTAGTGCTGTTATTTCAGTAATCTCGCTGTGCTAAAAGTATTGATTGCACTGTCAAACACAGTTCTGCAGGAGTATTTTGTTTAGAAGTTTCACATTATTGTTCCTTCGGTTTTTCAAAATGCAATCTAGAGTTTCCTTTCTTGCCCCCTTAGAATCTCAAGTTATAAACAGTTACTAGCAGGATCACATTTAATTTCTGTTTGGAGTGCTTTCACCTGTGTCGTGATTGATAAGTTACCAAGTCACCTCAAACAGAGCAATGTCCACTTAAAAGAATTAAACTGGGAGCCTTTCAAGTGTTCTGAAAAACATTTAAGACCCAATCGTTGCCACACCAAGTAATGGATCTTGCTATTGATGGAGAACCCTGTTCATTCATTTGTTTATTAAATTCAGGAGTACCAACCCGTTCTGTAAGGAATTACTTAATCTTTGACCTATTGTCCACAGCCACGTTCCAGAACAAAGAATTTATAGCAAGCTGAGCTCCCTAAGGCTAATTGGAAAAGAACTTTTTTTTTTTTCCTAAGCCACCCTCCATCCTCAACAAGTCTCTTACAAACTATGTACTTTTGCCTCTTCTCTTATACACCTAAATCTTTAGGAAAGACTTTTTTTTTTTTTTACAATTGAGTTACTGCTGTAAACTCTAGCATTTGCTTGTAGAGTAAATGCACGCTAATACATCAATCTGCTGGCTCCTGTCAAGTTTTGTTTCAGTAATAATCTAGATTTGTGTTCCAGTTAATAAGAATCCGAGTTTTCTAGGACTGTAATGTAATTTGGATATTTTTTTCCCCTCCCACAAATGGCCATACACCAAAACATGAGCAAAGAGCTTCAAGATCCTCAATGCCTGTTTTCACTAAAAGGCAAATAATATGAAGAGAATACTACCCAGTAAGATGAAGAGCTAAAGCTGTTTCTCTCCAAGTTGAGCAAAGAACCCTGAAGCAAGAGCATGCCACATCAGAGAAGCAATGGTGCTGGATGGTGTACAATGAAAATCTGGGCCAAATTTAGCCCCAGCAAGATTTAGTTGAGAGAATGGGATAGGGAAGCATAACTGCACAACAGCTTCAAGAGTCTCAGAAGTGTGAGAGGTTGAAGAATAACTCCTAGTTGTTTAAAACTTGACGGATAGTACCTCAGTTACGCCAAGCTGAAGTGCTATGAAGAGCCCTAGCAGAAAAGAGAAGAAAAAAAAGTTGCAACACCTTACCTGCCTGTTTCAGCTCTTGGAACCAAATTCAGCTTTGTGATAATAGACAGCTTCTTTAATAGCATTTGTTCATTAAAAAAAAAATAATAGCGATACAAGCTACAAAATCTATTTGCAATGCATTAATTTTGACACAGTTGTGCATTTTACATTCAATTTTTTTACTAACTCATTAAATAAAGGAGAATTAAGGTTTAAGTAGATGGTTTTTTCTGAGCTTTCGTTATCTACCTAATGTAGAGGGGATCAAACCACAGTTTTTCTTAAATACAACCTAGTTGAAATACTCTTTTCTGACCATCAGAGTCTTCTGTGGAATTCAGACAAAATATTGAAAATCCTTTTGTTATGAAATTAAGACTTAAAAAAAATGAAAACTTATGATCAGATTTGTGTGATATAAATACTAAATAGCTCCCTAGTGTACTGCCAGCCAACCAACCTTCGGATTTCATAATGCTCTAAAGTTCTCTTTACCAATGATGACTATGCCCCTTCATCCTGAGAAAGCCCCACTAGTGCACCTGAAAACTGTTACACCTACTCCCCCTTACACAAACAAACAAAAAAATCTAAAAATCCAGAAAGATGAATGACAAGAGAGTAAATGGTGACATTTTGCTGCTCCACCTAGGAGCTGATGGAGAGCGGTTAACAAGCTGCTTGCCTGCTGAGCAATACTGAAGTCAGCCAGACCGCATGAGGAGTAAAGTACTCATTGCTGAGATTAATTGGGCAGAATCTGGCCACTGCTAGCTCCCACAATTGCCAATCTGCTGTCAAATAAATATGTAGAGACTGAACAATTTAATGTGTTTCCTAGTACCTTCATCTAATCAGATAAGATCCAATAAGAGATGTATACAAAGAAGACACAGATGTTAACTATAACATATTGTTTTATGAAAGACTTCAGGGCATACTCGCTTCTTAAAAATCAAATCACTGCACAAGAGAATCATTAAATCAAACCCTTTCCGATACACTTTGAGATGGAAAGCACAACTCTGAAAAAGACACTGTACTTTTTCTAGGTAATTGCGACAAGATCGACACTCAGACATCCTTGTAACATCCTTCTAAGGAGCCAAAAACCCCTAATTGTTACCTCTGTGTATCCTTTTCCTTACACTGGAGAGCCTTTACTAGCCTAAGTAGCCCTGTCAGTGTGGAAAACACTGCTCCTGATGAGAACTGAAGTCAGGCCAGGTATATTTTGGAAGTATAGCATAAATCCCAAGATGTTACATGCTGTTTACTGTTTGAACTCTGAATTAATTTCAAGTTCCTTCATGCAGTCAAGCAATTATTTAACCAATAATCAACATTTAACAGTTAATATTAAAATTAGATCCCTTGAAGGAGACACAGTGTTCTTGCTTCCAGCATTAAGAAGGCTTGTGCGTTCAGCACTTTTTTCCCCTGTTATCATGTGACAGGCTATTTTTAATATTTGCCTGAATATATTTTGCATCTTCCTTTGATCCAGAAAGCAGTCTTCTGAGGCTTGTCTGCATATTGCATTTCCCTTGCCACGGCAGTCCGGAGTGAAGCTTTTTCCATTTCACTGCAATTTCAGCATGGGCTGGTAACGGCAAGAGCACAGAGCCGTGCGTGCCTGCCTGCTGCTCTAGCAAAAGCCATGCTGAGCAGGCGGCACAGGGGACTGCCACGTGCCTAAAGCACATGGTCATGCAGGCAACAGCCATCCAGAGCCTCACGTGAGAGTCAATGTGAAGAGCAGCTCTCGGTACCAGCCTGCTTGATGGTTTAGCTGGTCATTCCCGTGTTGTCACGTGGGAGAACAAAGGTCAGGAAATTCCCAGCTTCTCTTGGTGCGGGAGGTGGACTCTAAGAGAGGGGGTTCAGGCTGTGGTTCATGCAACACCTAGTAACTGCTTGTAAACAATGATTAAAGCTTAGGAGAGGATTCCACGTACAAACTGGCTGCTGGGAATGCTGCTCCTCACACTACAAAGGCTGTGCTGGAAGAGGAGGTCACGTTAAGAAACACAGGGGAAGGAAGACTGCAATAAAGGGAGTGTTGCACACACACCCTTTTGTGGGCTGCCCCCTTCACCGAGTCATCCCCAGCGTGCAGCCGAGAGGCTGGATGGAGCAAGAACAAACCTCTCCCAGTTGGCTGCTGTGCCTATCACAAACAAGAGTTAAAACGAAAATGCCAAAAACCACCCAATCACACCTAGTGTCAATCATTACAGTTCAGTACCCACGTAAGAACTAAAAGGTAATGAACACCGCTCTCCAGATGAAGTATCTCAGCTGAGTAAATACAACATGGCATTTGATAAAATCTTTGTGCTCTTGGGGGGGTCTGGGGTGCAAGTGCACTTCAAATGGAAACAGTTTGCATTTTTTTTTAATATGTATCCCTACATCTTTTTTTTTTTAAACTGGAAGTGAAGACTTGCAGCTACTGCTCCTAGGTGCCTTTCTGCAGCAGATTACAAAGCTTGGTTTTCTTTCCTTAAATAATCTTTGGCAGATCTTTTCAATGAGTCTGAGAGCCCCAGCCAGCCAGGTAACACAGACTGAAAACCACTGTCATAGGAAGGCAAAGAACGAGGGAGTTTCTTCAAAGCCTCCAACGGCTCTACCCTCCTTAATTTTTAAGGAGCAGGGCAGTAACAGCACATGGGTTATCATGGTGTCAGCAGCATCCCCATGACACAGCCCTGCATCCAGGGCTTTGATGGCAAACAGAACATTTGGATCTAAACCAGCAAATCCCAAAAACCTTCTAATTAGGGTCTGCCACCAGCCTCAGCTGCTGCTTCTGAATTCTAATTCAGACCATTCCAAGCCTTTACAGTAACTACCTTATTCATCCAAAGTAGAGCTACAAAGGGAAAAAAGCCAGGTAAAAGTAACCACTGACCAGTTACCTGCAAAATATGAACCTCCCTTTACATACAAACAGCTAAAAAACTCCCCATTTCCTCAAAGTACTCCGTAGTTAAATGGAGATTTACATTCATCCAAAAAAAACGGCAAAAGACACAACAAGGTCTGCAACAGATCAAGAACCAAGAAAAGTTTGTAGTAACAAACAAGTGTGTTTGTAGTAACAGGTTACTTTATAAAACCTGTTTTTCTAAGGGAGACTACAGATTTCAAACAGCTAACCAGCATTCGATACATGGAGGAAGAAAAAAAAACTTTCAAATGCATCTATGTGTACAATGAATTGTAGTTTGCAAGGCTAGAATACAGGAAAAGACTATTTTTTATTAACAAAATCGGTACCGTGAAAAAAAAAACGCATCAGACTCCAGTCTTGCAACAGGCATTACCCTGCATCCCTCCTCTTCAACAAGAGGAGCAGCATCTGCTATACCTACAACTCCCCAGGCAGGAATTTATAGGGAAGTGTGTGCTTGCTGTCTTCTTTGCTACTGCCCAGAGAAACTGGTGAGCCTAAATATTTTTCCATCAGCCAGAACACCCGAGCTGAAAATACAGGATTAAGTTAAATTTGTAAGGAACTTTTGGTGTTCTGGGTTTTGGTTTTGCTTTTTTTTTTTACCTTTAAGGGAAAAAAAAGAGTCAGTGAGGATTTTGTAACATCATGTTTACTATCAGGGTCAGCTCTGCTTTGCTGAGCCTGATGGCACTTCTCAGTGAATGCCAATGCAGATTTCCAGATCTCTTCCAGAGATGGTAATAAAATACATATTTGGGCAATACCATCAGCTTCTAAAGATAGATAAGGCTTGTGTTTCAACACATGCACAAAAATTACATCTTCTTATGCCACTCTTCTACAGACCCTCTCTGCCCGAGACACGCCACGTCGGCACACGAGTCGCATCTGGTGTTCCACGTGCGTGGGTTCATCCTCCCCCGTACGCAGAGCCCGCAGGTAGAGGGGTTTCGCCCAACTGCACGCAATAGGGCTGGTGCCAAACACTGCAGAGCCATTTAAAATAGGGACAAAAGCAGCACAGGATTTGACCCTTCCTTCAGACACACACTCAAACAGGCTCCCATGGCAAGACAAAAGTCAGGGGACACAACACCGAAGTATTTTCAGCAGAATTAATCACCTAAAAAATTTGGTTTTCCTGAAGATCACGTGGAATTAATTTTTATTGAAATTGTCTACTTTATACTATCTGTTCTTGAGTTTATTACAATAATACAAGTCACAACAGCCATGCACACAGGAATGGTAAATCACACCAACTAAAAAAACCCTTCTTCATGTGTCAGTTTAAAAAACTTATTATAGAAGGCTTAAGATACATTAACCAAAAGGCTCCATTATAATGATTTTAGCATTTACCTCCTGATTACCTTTCACATTTGCCTTGGCACTTTCATGATGACCAGAAATGCTCAGTTTTAGCAAAAAAAGTTTTTAAAAATATATACTGTCTTAACACCTACTTAAATGCTAAAGTCTACAGTGATCTTCTCTTCAAAACAAATTGTCAAAGTAAGATTTTTACATGACAGCATATAAACATTTCAACAGCCTGATGATAAACCAGATTACAGTTAATTGTAATAAGGGGGAGAAAATATTATTTTAGGAAATGGCATAAGCTCCCTTTTAAAAAAACAAAAACACATTTAACAAAAAAATTGCGCTATTCTTAAAGCAAGAGGGCGTGGGGAAAAATACCTGCAAATTCATATATTTTATCCCACCCCAAGAGACATGACTTCTCCTCAAACCATAAAACAAGCGCGCAGAGTTCCCAGTGAGACAAGTTTGTAACCCTGAGCTCAGAAAAAGCTCAAAAAAAAAAATCAATGAGTTGAAAAGTCATGTGGACAGCTGATTACAAATAAGTTCTGACAGGTGGTCGTTAAAAGCCTGGCTCATAATCAGGCTCCTCTGAAAAAACAACCCAAAACCAAATGAGGACAGATTATCTGCTTTTAACTTTACGTGTGCATATGTGACAGCAAATGGTGTAGCATATAGGCACTACTTTTAAAAACCAGCTCAGAAAAAGCAAGCGTTTTTTATATTCCCCTCTTGCCAACTCCAAATATATTTTAATTTTGGAAGCCCTTAGAAGTTATTAGTTCACTATGAAATGCCTTGAAACTGAAATACAAAACAAAATTAAATCAGTAAAAGTAAATCAAATCCACGACTAAACACACACTTTGACTTGAGGCCAGGGAATCTGTTGACAGGTCTGGGGTGTTTTGGGGGATGTTTTATTTCTTTATAATGAGAAAGGAATGTTGTAGACTAGTAAAACTTTTCTATTTCATCCTGCTCCACAACTTTAGTCCTTCTATTTATTTATTTTGCCTTCTTATCAGATGATTCTGACAATGACTTCGCACGCTGAGCATGGCAAATGATCAAGCAGAAGAGAGAGGAGTGGTTTCCTGCTCCCAAGAGCACACTTTGCTCTAGCAAACCTTGTGTGAGCAGAAGAGCACAATAAATAAGTCACCCTTGGTCTTTGTTATTTTTTAATTAAAAAAAAAAAAAAAAAGGCAAAGTTTCATGTTTTCCAAACTTCAATGCTGACTCTGTTCCACTGACCATGACCTCAGCCATGCTGGTGTCAAGCCAGAGCAGTTATTCTGGATTGATACTAGCATTTCTAAAGGAATGATTTCAAGAGCTAATAAACTAATAGAAGACTTCCACTGACATCAAATGGGTTTGAAGCATGCCTTATAATCAAAACTTGGGACTCCATGATGTCTTCTTTGCCTACAGCTCAAGGTGACTATAGATGTAATTTATCAACTCAGATCAGTTATGCTCAGTCTACACTAATTTGAGCAAGATTACAGTGTTGCTCCAAAATTTAGTTTCTGCCCATGTGCTGTGGCAAATTCTACTTTGCTTAAAAGAAAATAAGATTACGGCCAACACTTCGAACAGGAAATATTGTCTTTATGTTTTAACTTCACAATAATTGCCCACTCCTGTGATCCCACATCAAATACTGGCCAAAGGAATATTCTCTTTCACAGTCCTGCTCCCTGTTCGTTGAACACCACGGCATCTGTGCATCTAATAGAAATGCATTTGGTTGAGGTCTTTTTTCTTTCCAATACCTACACTGTCAACAAGGAAAGGATGATAGACGAGTTTCCTTAGAATTCCCAGTTTCCTTACGTAATTTAAACACAAAACTCTGCGGAACAACTTAGCAACACCAAGAGCTATTATTTTTATTTTTTGGAGCACGAGTGACTTGACTCTTAGTGGCCCTCTCTAAGCTGCCTGTCAACCATACCGAGGGAAGCAGCGATTTGCACTGGGGAGGGCTCATGCCAAAATCCATAGGAAGTTCTTAGGGCTGATTTACCTGGTCTGACTGGGCTCTGCATGCAGTTCTGCGACACCATGCCTGGATGGACTGAAGTAGAAGCCCTGCTGCTGAGGTCCATGACAGAAGGTGATGCTGAGGTAGCTTGCTGGAGACCTGACTGGTGTGGGCTATGCTCGTGCTGGTTTGGGCTGGGTGGAATGCCATTTTCTGAGAGGAATTCTTCCAGGTCCATGTATTCCAACTGGAAAGTGTCTCCATCGTATGGCAGTGTCTTGTCCCATAATGTTGGGCCCAAGAAAGCTGACTGAGGGACTGTGGTATTGGTGCTGTCATCGTCTAACTTCTTCTCTTTGTCTTTTTCTTTACCAAATGCTTAAATAAAACACATAATAAAGATGAGGGCTGAGCAACTAAAATAACAGGTGTTTAATACAATTATTCCTCCTGCACTCTCAGTTGTAAGAAATGAATACTCCCTTCATAAAAATAACCCTTTGATACAATGCATGTGGTAGAGAATTGAAGGATCATGCCAACTGAGCACCTTTTCCGGATCCAACCACGTTTTTGAGATTTCCCCTCTATTTTTAGTTAGCAATTCCACTGCATTCGTGGCTTTGAATGTCAGCTTCAGTAAGCACTCCGGATAAGATTGTTCTCAACAGAATACGCTAACTTCCCCATAATTTATTATCCTCTCCAAGTCCCAGTCTTGCTAGTCCTTTCACAAGGAAAACAGTCCCCAATTTCAGTCCTTCTTAACATTGCTGTAAGCTCATAACTTACAAAACCCATGAAGTCTGGCAGAAAAAGTATTCTGATGTGCAGAAAAGCTAGTGAAAAAGTCAAAGACAGAAGCAAAAAAAAAATTAAAAAAAAAAAATTGAAGCGATGCTTCCTACTCACTCCTAACATATCCAGTGATTTTGAAGGGAAACACCTAGTTTCTCTGTAAGATTTGCAAGATTCTGAACCAATAAAGCTTCCTGGCAGTTACCATGTCTTTGCAACATTTTCTTTTTAACCACATGCAACAACCCCGGTGAAATCCTGTGAGTCACTTTGCAACAGAACTCAGAAAGCTGGTGTCACAAAAACCCTCGGCTCTGCAACACCTTCGACAGGGTTTTGGTTTTTAACGCGTATTTGATCGATTAGGAATACACAGCGCAGTTACACCCGCGCTACCTCAGCTCCCCGTCAAAGTTGGAAGTTCCTGCTGTTAAAGAGCCGATCAGCCACCGGGGCAGGATCCAGGGAGGGCCATTCCTAAGGGGGGGCCGTCCCGAGGGGCGACTGCGGCGGGACCCCCGGCTGAAGCTGAAGGGGGTGTCCCCGCCGCCCCTACCCCTCCAGCGCTTTGCCCCAAGGCACAGCGCGCTCTTCAATGCAGTTTTTCCAGGAGGCCGGAGCCGTCCCCGTCCCCGCGGCGGCGGGGGAAAAAACGAGCGCCTTCCGTTAGGTCAGGCCGACTGCGCCCGTCGCTCACCGCCTAATACCCTCACCGAAATCACCCCGTTACTTAATCGCCTCGGGGAGGGGGGTGTGAAAAAGGGAATGCGAGGCAGCGGTCCCTGAGGTGACAGCAGGGCGGAAGCCGCCATTTCGGGGCGCCTGCCCTCGACCGGGTCGGGCAGCGAGGGGACTCGCGAGGGGCAGAGCTGACCCCAGGGAGGGGCCAGGAAAGCGCGGGCTTGCCCGGGGGAAAGCCTCACCGTCTTCGTGAGCGAGCGGCAGCTTGAGTGGGTTTTCCAGCAGGGACTTCAGCACCCCGTAAGTGGGAGGTAGGAAGGTGGGGTTCAGCGGGAGCGGCCGCGACATGGTGGGCTTTGCCTCGGGGCAGCTGCGCGGCAAGCAGTTCACTTCCCCCTTCTTCTCGCGGCGGCGCTACGAAGCGCGGTGAGTGGGGCGCAGGAGTGGAGCCCCGCTGGCGGGGGGCGCCTGGAGGCCGCCGGAGCAGGGGCGCGGGAGAGGCCGCTGAGCCGCGCAGCTCCGCCANAGTCCCCGCCCGCGAGGAACCGCTCCTGGCGAGGCCGCGGCCGGGAGCCGTCTCCCCGGTAACCGGGAGGAATGTTAATGAGTTTGAATGTTTGACCTCGCTCAGTGATGCATCCGAGCGTGAGGGCAGCGGGGAACGGGGCCGGCACTCCCGAGGGGAGCGGGATCCTCTGAGGAAAGCGAGCACCTCTGAGGGGAGCAGGGCCAGCGGGTACCCCTCAGTGGAGCGGGAAGCTCTGAGGGGAGCAGGGTGAGCAGGCACGCTGGAGGACAGTGGGGACCCCTGATGGGAATTGTGGACGCCCCCCACCGCCGCAGCCTGAGGGAGCTGGGCTCTACCCCTGTATGAGGAGTGGCGGGGCGCACTCAGCCCTGTGGGGAGCACTGCAGGCTGAGGGGCACACGGCAGGGGAGCCAAACAGGGAACTGCCCTGGGGCCCCGAAGGAGGTGAAGCAGATGGTATTTTTATCCATTTCTAAGGTAAACACTGGGTTCAAGAGCATTTACTCTCAGAGCCACACAGATCTTTTATATGTCTCATTTCTGTAAGCAGATTGCTTCTCTCACCAGTTACCATGATAAACCAGGGTGAGAGCTGTCACCACGAGCAGGATTCCTGGTCTTGTCCCAATTTTTTGACTGAAGGGGCTTTCCTCGCCCCTTGCAAACGTCCTTGTTGAAAGCACAGTTACCTTTCTACCCGCTTCAGCCTTCATCTGCCCTCTCAGCAACCGATCCCTACTCCTGCTGTGCTCTTAGTGATGTAACTGCCACCGCCTGGGCACCCTGCTTCTAATATATATATTTATTTATTTTTTTAAAACCTTTGCCATTCATATTTAGTTGTTACTCTTTCTTCAAAAGTCAGTTCTTATATCATTAGCAATTATCAATAATGATACATATTCACTCTAGGCAAATAAAGGTAAATTATGTGCATAAACTTTTAGTTGGAATGCTCCGTATTTAGAAATAAAATCCCTCTGAGGGGCAGAATACTGCTTTGAACAGTTGCTGTCTCCCCTGCGTATCTGTCTATGGGTTTATGTGCTGACTGCTGTCTGGTCAAATGCTACCAGTAAATCAAGCAACTGATCAAAGTCCAAAGACCATTAAAATCAATAAAAGTGCCCTGGCAGGACCCAAACCTGAGGAAGTGGTGACGGTTGGTCAGGCCCTTCAGAACCGGAGGCAGCAGAACTTTCACATCTTCCTGGCGCCACCATGCAGGGGCTACGGGGGAACCTTCCAACCGGGGGCGCTCCAAGCAGGAACATGATAGAGGCAGCACAGTAGTTTTTGAATCACCTAACCAGAAAAAAAAAAACCAACCCAAAACACACACCCACACAACACTAGATCATTAAATGATTGTACGACACCAGCATTGCCTCAGATGGCCAAATTCCTAGTTACTGGAAACCCTCAATTACAGAGGTACAGAGTGGGTGACATAAAGATTAGGGCAACGATTGCCAGCCCTTCTGCAGACGTGGTACAGAATGCTTTTTCTATGCAGTATAAAGAAAGGCTGGGGGAAGGAGATTTGGCAAGAAAGAAGAGTAAACAGAAGAGAGGATGTAAAACTACTGGGAAACGCTAGTGACAAACAAGATTAGTTAGGGATGTAATGAAAGATCAGCTTGAGCAGAACTACGTACGTTTTTATGTTTCTTGACCATTGCAGGCAAAATAGACTCAAACCAGCATTTTCCGTGCACCAGAGTGACAAAAAACTGCACTGCTTCACTACTTGCCATGAACGGGAGAGGTTGTGTTTAAATCTGTGCAAGCACAGCACATAATGAAGGAACAGCCACTACCTACAACTGCAGACCCTGCATTCCCAGCACGAAGGAGCTGGGAATTTCCTGGCTGAGAAAGCCGAAACAACTCTTCCCAACACGTGGACCAGCCAGAGAAGCAGAGAAAAGTACCTGAGTGTGGTCCTCAAGCCGTTGGTTTCGGTCTCACGCTACAAGTGGAGCTGTGATTTAACGCCAGCCTTGCCACACAGGCAGGTTTCATACCTGGTAGCCGAAATTGCCAGGACCCCACGTTGTTTCTGAGCAGGAGTGGTGTGTGCAGCTACGAGTTATCCACTTTTATTGGCTCTGCTTTCCCAAAGCTGGTCTCCAGGTCTTTCATTCTGTTTCAACCACTGGCTCTGACACCGTACACTGCATGCCAGGTAAGGCTAACACACCCCAACCAGAGCTAATGACACACTAACTGGATTTCTGCATTTTCCAGCCAAAATACCATTTGTTGGCAAGTATTCGTAGCTTAGCATTCACCCAGAAAATGTTTATTTTATGGTTCATAAAGGACTATGCCAGTTACTTAGGGTTTGGGTTGGGTTTTTTTTGTAGAAAACATCTTGACTGGTTCCCCACTAAAAAAAATATCTCAGCCAATGTTTGTGTTTCTGCCCATGGTGTTTTTGTCAGAGAAATTTGATCAGTTAAATGGGCCAATGATCCTGTTTTATTTTTTTTCAAACCAAGTACACAAGGTAATACACCATTTCTTATGAGACTCTCCCTGTGCTGCATCCAGCTCTACGGCCCCCACCATCAGGAGATGGCCCTGTTGCAGCCAGTCCGGAGGCGGCCATGGAGATGGCCCAAGGGCTGAAGTCTCTCTGCTGTGAGAACATGCTCCGGGGAGACTTTATAGTCCTGTCCACTACATGAGGGGCTACATGAGGGGGGGGGNCAGCCCTCAGCCGTTCCACCGTCAAAACCCGCAGCTGCCTTGCCCTCCCCCCGCCCTCCCCGCCCCGAAAGCACCGGCTTTCACCTCCTGTGAACCCGCCTCGAAACGCGGGGTTACCTCCCCACAGGAACCTCCGGTTGCCGCCCCCCCGGGGAGGGCGGCGGGGCGCCATCACCCCTCAGAGGGTTAAACCGAAGGCGGTAGAATGGTTTGGGTTGGGAAGCACCTCAAAGATCACCCAACCTCCCCCTAGACCAGGTTGCCCAAAACCCCATCCAACCCAGTCTTGAACAACTGCAGGGATGGGGCAGCCACAGATTCCTCTGGGCAACCTGTTCCAGGGTCTCACTGCCCTCACAGAAAGGAATTTCTTCCCCATATCTAAATCTAAATCTCCCTTCTTCTAGCTTAAAACCATTACTTTTCATCCTATCAGTTATATCCCCCTCCTTCTATCCAGGGATCTGTCTCCCAAGTCACAGGTGATGGGACAAGAGGAAATGGCCTCAAGTTGGGCCAAGGGAGGTTCATATTGGATATCGGAAAATTATTACACAGAAAGGGTTATTACTCATTGGAACAGGTTGTCCAGGGAAGCAATTGAGGCACCATCCCTGGAGGGATTTAAAAGATGGGTAGACGTAGTGCTTAGTGACCTTTTTTTTATCAGTTAGGTTGATGGTAGGACTAGATGATCTTAAAGGTCCCTTCCAACCTAGACAATTCTATGATTCTATATCCTTATTGCATTCATAATTGTAATTGCAAATTCTGTCCTGAATCATCATCTGCAAACAAAATTGCTGCTTTTCTCCCCCATATAGAAAGCTGGAGTGAAAGTTTTCTTTAGACACTTTAGCCAGTATCTTCCAGGGGGACCTACTTGTATTTTCTCATCTTGCATTTTCTCCATGACCACTGATAAGAAGTGGGCCGGGGGGACCATGCAATAATCCTGCCTCAGCATAAAGAGGAAGATAGCGGTAGTCCTGTGCTGGAAGAAAGCTAGAACCACAAACTTTCACAGTCAACTCATAATGCAGAGCTCTGTGTGTGTATTTAAATATAGGTTGGACTGAAGAATCCAGTCCTTTCCACTGACCGGCTCCTTCTTTCAGGGTTCAGTGGGAGCCAGTACTTTGTGTGCACTTCCAGAAATCTCTTGAACTTGGGCAAAACTGTGTGTGGCTGCAGCTGGGCTGCCAGTGGCACTTAATTCCTTTGTTGGATCGCTTTCTTTAAATGTGTTTTCTTTGGAGAAAATAGTTGCAAAAGTTGGGGGGGAGGGTAACAAACTGCAAGGTAGAGAGAGAATAAATAATGCAGGAGAACAGGCTTTTGAGTCAAGGCACAAGACAGGTTGGAAAAAGCAAACTGAGTACTCAAAATACCTGCTAGTTCATCAACAGTGATCCCCTTAAGGAGCCAAAATGATGGACAGAAAGATCAAGCCAGATGCAGGAAAAAAAAAAAAAAAGAGAGAGAGAGGAGAGAATTGGAAGAGACTTAAGATTCAGCCTGTGTTTTAGATCCAATTTGTGACATGTTCCCAGACTGGTTTTAGAAAATGGTACATTTCCAGCCGTACTGTGTGATGCTTAACCCAGGGGGAGCATGAAAAGCCACGTGTACATTCAGATACCCACACTCTGCCTGGAGTTAAAAACCAGCAGCTTTGGAAGACAAGGTGGAGAGGCACCAGGGCCCAAAGGAGCAAAGCCTCTTCCCCACCTCCTTCACCATCACAGAGGTTCTGGAAGGAGCTTGGCTTGGCTTCCTGGGTGAGAGCAGACACCACAGTGCTGAATTACTTAAAAATTTATATTTATTGTCCACGTGGTGTGCAGCTGAGCGAGCTGCTGTAGCTCCTTGCAAAAGCAAAAATGTTTGTTGAATGAACCATGATCTGCCCCCGCCTTTATTTTTTTCTTTAAGGTTTAATTGAATGTGGGAGAGACAGGTTTGGAACTGCTTTTGGGTGATGGCAGAGGAACTTCTCTTAAGTAATCTGGGATGGATCCAAAAGGCGTTCCAGTTCTCAGAAAAATAGATATTACTAGTCATTGCTTATATGCTGTGAGTTGAAAGATTAGTAATTTTCTCTGCCAAATTTTACAGTCAGGCTTTACCATGACAGTAAATCAAATACATGAACTTGCCTGGGCAGCTGACCTGGTTTGAACTCAGCAAGTGTTACTCTCAAGGATGACTACATTTTTGGAACAAATTCTTGGCTCTGCTTTTTTTAAAGCAACCTTAACCTTGTAAAGTGTTAACCAGCCTCTCGAGCCCATTTCAAACCCCTCATGCCCTCGGTGCCTCGGCAAATTATTTAGACTCAGTTGGTGCAACCAGCCAGATGACAGAACTGGACTGAGACAGGTGACAAGGGAGTAGCTGGCCTCTTGTGCAGTCAGAGCTTCCCCCAAATAAGGACAACTCCCAGCTGGTGCCAATGGGAGAAACAACTCGATCCTTCCATTTATTCCTCTCTGCTCCATTCTTCTTCCTTTCTCACTTTTGGCTTGTGTGCTGCAGAAAGACAGTTAGAAATAGCTGTTCTTACATGCTCAGGCTGTTTGATTTTGGAAGCTGGCATTGGTTTTACTGGAGATAGAAGAGCACCCACGAGCAGAGAATAAAACAGCCCATCCCCAGGCAGAGCTGTAACAGAAGGGAGGAGTGAAAGGTGCAGGAGCTGAGCATCTCCTCCTTATTCAGAGTTTCTATTGAAGTCAATGACCCAGATTTATCTGACTTCAAATGCCTGTTTTCAGAGAGCTTGCCGGAGGCATGGTGCTGGGGAAGGTCAGGCAGAATTCAGCCTGAAGTATTCTGCTTATCAGATCTGGATCCCTAAGACTTGCTACGGAAAACCTATGTTCTTCAATGAGGCCTGTGAAAGTCACTGAAGCGACTCATTCCCTGGGCTTCAAGGCAGCAAGGCTGCCCTCAGCAAGGGATTTCTGGCTGTCCTGTACTTCTGTGATGAGTTCTGTGGCATCCACCTTGCTCCCAGGTTTCCCTCAGGAAAAAAAAATGCAGAAAAACCCAAGCTAGTTCTTAATCTCACAGGTTTAGATTATTAAGAAATGAGAAAAGTGGTAAATGTCTCTTATCTCTGGCAAGAAATCCTGACCTTCAGCAGAAAACTGGGAATATTCCTACAGACAAAAATCAGGCTTCTAAACATAAAGGCATTAAAGTCATGCTATGTCTCTATGAAAGAATCATTTTAACAGCATGTGTTTTAAAAGGACAGCAAGTAGTGCAGAAACACACGTTATTAATCTGTGTATGTGCAGTTTATCCTGTAGGTTTAGATTCATTAAGTCTTGCAGATGAGACTGGTTTGGGGTGTCCCCCCCCCTTTTATTTTTTTAACATACTTGGTTATATGGAGCAGCAGAAGAGGTTCCCGATACTAATGTCAGCCTGCAGCACCCTTCCTTAGCCCAGCCAGGGGATTCGGCTAAATTACCATCTCTCTTACAGCTCAGTTTATTCTGCTTAAATCTCTCACCAGCAACTACTTTCCAACTGAAATTTCTATCAGAATATGCACACTGAATATGTTAAATAGCAGTGTACCAGGCTTCCCAGGTTTTTGGAAACCTACTTATGCAAATGTAATATAACATAGAGACAGTAGCAGCAAGCTGTGTTTTAAGAGGCAAATGTACCCTGGATTCCATGCATGTATCTCCCTGCTTTATTTGATACAGAAAGTCTGATTAGATTTCTAAAGATTACAGTTTAAAAGGGTTTGGAAAAAAACAGAGTATTACTAACTTAGATTTTTTTATTTTTTTTTTAAATGTCTATTCAGACATAGAATCAGCTTTACTGATCTAGAGCATCCACAAGCTGGATTTCAGTCGTATGGTTCTGTCTTTATCAAAAGGAAAAGGAGGTATTTTCCCATAATCATATGTTGGCTTTGTCTTACCAGTGTGCAGGGCTGCCGCACACTGTGACACAGGATGGAGCAGCTGCACAGCAGGGATTGTGCTCCGAGGGAAAGGAACAGATTCGGAGTTTTCAAGCCACGAGTCCCCCTCCCTCTCCTTTCCACTGGAGTCAGCAGCTGTGCAGAGGTCCCCCTCCCCATTTTACCTTCTGAAAGAGTAGACTGAGTGCTAATGTCTCCTAGGAGGACAGGTGTGTATGCAGAAAAGACATACATTGAAAGAGACCAATAATATTTGTCATTTCAAACAGCTTTGTAAAGTTTTTATGCATAAAAAGTGTGATGCTTTAAATTAATTGAGATGAATACAATGACAGCAGGCAGCTGTATCTTAATGACCCTTCTACAGACATGCAGAGAAAAGGAAGTGTAAAAGCCTTGCTGTTGTTTTATTCTGGCTTTCACGGTTTGTTTGTTGTTTTTTTTAATGTCATATTTTCTTTTAAAGTGATCTGCTCTGATCAGCAGTAATGTGGGTGCATAACTGACTCTGTTTGGACGAAAGATACTCTTGTCTGTGTGTTTTCCTGGCCAGGCATTTAGACTATAAGCTGCATTGAAAGCATCAGGCAGAAGGTTATACTGAAAAGATCAGACATAAATAATTTAATATTAAACCAGCTTTGTATTATTTTTATTCCTGTTCATTTTCAAAGCCTTTTTAAAAAAACATAATCTCTAATTAATTGCCTTGCAGAGTTAAATTTTTTTTGAAGCTCACAACTTAGCGTTTTCATAGGCAGTTCTTGCAGGATTTTTTTTTGTTTGTTTGTTTTTTAAACCGCCAAAGGGCTTAAACATGCTTACAGTTTTTTATAGCCATCTGACAGCATGTATGCAAGGAAATAAAGATGGCCTTCTCCTGAATTTTCCCTTAAATGGCTTTGACCTGGAGGATATATTATGTTGACTGGCACCAGTAAGGTGGCCGTGATCTTATTTTTAATGTTTGTTATAGCGGTTTCAAACTTATCAAAGGAAGAAATAGAGGCTTTTTAGATGGCTGCTTGCCAATATCCTTAATCAGAATTTTAATGAGATTTTTCTTTTCGAGGCCTAAATTAGGTCTAATTAGCAATATATAAAGCAAATGTATAATGCCATAAAAGGGATGCAGCCTACTGCATATAGAACGTGTTTCAATCTCTTTACAAATAGAAATACTGAATGAAATATACATTCTTATGCTGTTTTAAATGAACATAGATTTTTATTTTTTTTTACTGTTGCACCTTAATTAACAAATTGCCTTTAGAAAATGGGCTCCTAGACTTTTCTGACTTTGACATCTCTGAAGGGGATAACACAGGTGCTTATGGCAGGACCCCCTGTCCCATTTCCGTTCGCTTTGGCACAGGCTCCCGAAAGCCCCAGTCGGACACATGCCGCCGTGGCAGTGCCAGCAGGAGCCGGGCCCTTTTACTTCCCCAAAGTGTTCCATTTGCCATCAGCACGTCTTCGACTGGGCCATGTGTGCCCATTGTTTGTGGGCTGGATAACTGGCCCGCAGCTCCCATTGCCAACCAGCACAAAAGGCACAGTTATATTTAGGCTACACACGCTGTTTTTCTCCAGGCATTTAAGACAGAAAATGATTAACTGCTACAAGACGTCATCCTCAAAACACAGCGTTGTTGCTTCCCCCAAAGTATATTTTATGCAAAGAGGGATGAACCAAAAGGACACTGCTCCTTCCCTATTGCAAGATTTTCTTATTTACAGCACCGTAGTTCAGCTCTCTCCATGTCTGGCTTATCTGTTACATACAAGATATTTCAAAAAAGGAAAGCATCTTCAATCAGAGTTGCTCAGATGCAGCCTAATGCAATTAAACACCCCAAAATATGGAATTGCAGCTCTGCCTCAACAAACCGTTTTATTCACATACTGAGACCATTAACCAGGAAGTCTTTTTCCAAAATTCAGGTTTAGTAAGCAAACCTTATTTCTCTATCCCAGCTAAGTCAATATCTCTTCTGACTCATTTAATTCATGAAACTAAAGATGAATAGCAGCAGGAACAACAGGGTAAAAAAAAATAAAGCACACCAGAACAGCCAGAATATAAACCCCAAACCCAGTACTGCCCCTTGCACGAACCCCAGGTCATCATGTCAAACAGCATCGGGCTGAAGCAATCACAACACTTGAGCTGGACTTTAGATGTTGCTCTAGACCATGCTTATCTGGAGACCTGTGACTAGAGTTTATGCTAATTGGTAGCATCTGTACTTAATTAGATAGTCTATCAACTGACCATTAGTTTTGAATTGACATCAGTCATATTCTAAGTAAGCTCAAATAGCCGTTTCAAATGTGTATTTCTTGAAGTGTGTAAATAAATATTTTTGCAGCAATTTTAAGGAAAGAGCCAAACCACAGGGCAGAAGGAGCCAGAATCATTTTGCATCTGTTACAACACTCTGGATAATGGTTTGGTTGATTTATAGTGGAAATATTTGTTTTTCAGCTGGAGTTTTGGTAACTCAGAACAGATGTTCACAGCAATGTTAGAATACTGTCTACCCCTGCTTCCCTGCTAAGTGCTGTTGCACACTTAAACTAATCTGGAAAAAAATTAATATACTGTGAAATTACCAATCAGACAAAAGTACCTAGTAATTCCCATTCCTAGATTCCAATGTGGTTATCTTTCCATTTTGTCAGAATCTCAACATATACAATAGCACATGCAAAAAAAAAACACTGAAGCAACTAGATTTCATCTGGTTTGTGACCCTGGATGGAGGAGAAGTCTGGCCTTTGTCATTCGTTTCTTTCAAAGCTGTGTAGTATTAAACCAACTCAGCTCCCTGAGCTTTTTTTTTTAATGCCTTCACTGAGCTAGGGAAAAAGGAAAAGGGGAATGAAGAAGGCTCTTGTAATGAGAAAGTTATCTGTGTCTTTTAAAAACCATTAAGAATTCAGTATATTATTTTTTAAAAGTCCATGAATACAATCTCTCTTCCCCACTGCTTTACTCACATCCCTCAACATTCAGCCAGCAAAGGAGCAGGAGCGTGTTTCCACACTCATCAAATCAGCTGGAGGAGCAGCACGGTCTGAAACCCATAGATCATTGCATTTGCTACAGGGACACTGAGCTCCTGAGCTGAGAAGCAAACAGCACTTTTGTCAATTTAGAGAGACTGCCTTTTTTCCTTTTTTTTTTTTTTTTTTCTTTTTTAAACTTTTTTTTCTAGGAAGGCAAGTTAGAATCTCCTCTCCAAGTGCAAACATCTAAAGCCATTTGCTGATGGGAATTCCAGATTGCCAGTGGAGCTCTGCCTGATTTCTTTACCTTATGATGTCTGTTGTTTCTTCTAGGAACTTTCAGACACTCCAGGACAGTGCTCTTGCTTGCCAGGAAAGATCCAAAGGAGCTGGCATGCAGCTATTTAATGGCTATCCCATTTGCAGCTCCCTTTCTTTCCAGTTGCCATCAATATATTCTTAATGGCTGAAAGCCCTGACAGCATCAGGGAGGAGGCAGTGGCTTGTTCCTGTGTGAAGCAAACATTTTGAAGTACAATTACTGCATTAAGCTGTTGAAGATGTGCAGAGAGATGCTTCCCCACTGATTTGATGGACTTACAATCACGGATCATAACCTGCCCAGCCCAGGGAGTGCTGCCGGCTGCCCTTGGCTGAGGAAAGGAGAGGCAGAGTGTGTGGAGCACGGCTTCCCTTTGGGCCACAGCTGTCTTACACCACTATCTCATCCTGAGAGATGCGCTATTAACACTGGAAGATGTGGAACCTCAGCACAAGCTTGTTGTGCAAATGCAGCAACATGCAGACTTTACTAGAAGATATTCTTTGCAAGCAAGTTAGTATTTATAGCGGTGACATGAGTCACCTTAGATACCATAGATACAGCATCTCATCTCCATTAAATACAATCAGTGTGCATTTCACAATATTTTGCACTTGCACTTGTACAGCTGAGTGATGGTTTCACTCCTTGGGACGCTCCTTCCTTTCTGTCCTGGTGAGAACTGGAGCTGACGGGCATTAGACACACTCATTTGAAATGCCTGTACGGCCAAGAAGCTACTGTGCAGCCAAAACAAACCCACAACTGCTGTAGACTTTTAGGTAAGCTTTGTAGAACATTTCTCTGATGCTTTGCTCAGACATCCAGCACCACTGTTTTATCTTGGTTGCTGACTTATCAACTGTTACATTATGTGAGTTCTTCCTTGGCAAAGCTGTCCCCTCTGCAATCAGGACATATTGTCTCATTATTTGAATTTCCTTGAGGAGTGGGCGTTAGACACGGGCACACCTGAGATACTGGAGTGTTGAGCTCTCACAGCTCTGAATCCTCTACTCCTGGTTGTGGGTCTGAGAAACATATCTACTCTTAGTCTGTTCACCATCCCTTATATTTGGGGGTTAAGCTACCAGGCACCTCAAGACTGAGGCCCCAACTGGGTGGGAAGAGCTGTGCAACAACAGCGAAAGGCACAGAGCTGACTCTGATGTTTATCATGCAATCCAAGTATTTTCATCACTGGAAATGATCTGTTTGTTATCGGATGGAAAAGTTCAGAACTGTTTTTAATACCATTTTTTAAGAATAAAGTTTTCTTCTAACTTAAACCTTCATACCTGATCTGCACCCTTCATGTATCCAGCCGGTTCAGTACAGGGGTTAAATCCCAGTGCTCCAGCCACTGCCACCACTAGCAGCCTGGCCTCGGACAAGTCACTCAGTTTCTGTCAGTGTTGTCTCTCTTGCTGTTTGTCTCCATTTCCTGTAGGTACAGGTAAGAGGATCTTAAGAGAGTAACATTTGTATCTCAAGTGAATGTTTGCAGGAGTTAGCTGGGTGATTGAATATATAAATAAGGTAACAGGGTCCATTATGATACTGAGAGATTGCAAGCCTCTTGTACACGACAGCCGGGTACTTGTTTGCAGTAACAAGTCCTGCAGCAGTATATTATATTTCTCTGAACCCCTCAGTAATATCCTCTTGTTGCTCTCTCAAACCCTGTTAATGAGCTGCTCAGAGGCTGGGAGACAGCGTCTGCCTCGTAGAAGGGTCGGTGTTGATCTTGGTTATTGCAGATTTCTGCACTTTACGAGCACAAACAGCCCAATAATTGTTCATGGTAAGAAATCTGTACTGCTCTCGTCCCAGGTTTGGTCCTGCCGGGTGCTGAATGGCTGTTGAGAGCCAGGCCATCCCTGACAGAGCAGGCAGAGGCACAGAGGCAGGGTCACCCCGGCTCGGGCAGGGGCTTGTGTGAGATCCTGTCCTGCGAGAAAAGAGCTTGATTGCTCTGGCTTTACTTAGGAGTTGCACTGAGGTCCTCTGGAAGTCAGTCAAAGGCTTTATTATGCTGAGATTAGTAGCTCACGAGTAATCTCTGCTAGAACAATTCACTCTCACTAGGCTGTTGGTATTTCTCAGGTGCTACAACTCACTGCCACTGGGTTTTAAAATAATAATAATAAAAAATCTGTAGAACCACTGTTTTTCTACCATAAGAGTCAGAGAAGGGGACACTGGTCCATTCCACAGCTTTTCTGGAAAGTTAACACTGGCTTTATTACAAATGTAAGTTTTGCTGTCATCTGAAGGTGCTTGTAAATTTTAACAAAAAGTAAAATATGCATGAGTTCATGGGAGAGGAGCTTGTAGCTCTAATACATGTTGCAGTTACAGATGCAAAACTTTGTGCTTTTGGTTCATCTAGAGAAAACGCCTTTCAACACCAGGGACACCCTTATGATAAGGCATCGCCACACACAGCACTAAGGAGAGTTTGCAAATCAAGTGAAAAAAAAAATAAATTAAGCTTTCCAGTTTTATACTAGATATCAGGAGATGTGATTTATTTTCAGTATTTATAACAGCTCTCCCCAAAATAGGGAAAAAAAATAACAAAAATCGGTCTGACACAGTGCTTTCCCAGGTTGCAGGTGCTCTGGGTGAGTAACTGCTGTTCCTTAGCAAGGGGACATGTCACACAGGGGCACCCTGCCAGCCTGTTCCTGGCCATCCCCACTCATGCATGAGGCTGTAACAAAGGACAGCAGGAGCTTTTCTGAGCTGGGGGACCCCAAAGTCGTTTTCTTTCCATTCAGACATGGGGTGATTTTTCTCTCTGCTCCAATACCTGCCATTCTCTGTTGCAAAGAAAGGTGTCAGCCAGGTTTGCTGCAGCAGAATTTTGCTCTGCTGGACTGCTGCGTGAAGGCAGTCCACATTTCCTGTCTCCAGTGGTTGAGGTGCTCTTTCACAGCTGTCCATGTGGCTGCCATAAAGTCCAGAAGAGCCTGGCACCAAGCAGATCCATCCCCATATTGCCACTGGGTTTTTCATAGAATGGTTAGAGTTGGAAGGTACCTTAAGGATCCTCAAGTTCCAATCCCCCTGCCCTGGGCAGGGTCACCTCCCATTAGACCAGGTTGCTCAAAGCCCCTGGTGGTTCAAAGCCCCCTGCCTGGCCTTGAACACTTCCAGGGATGGGGCAGCCACAAGTTCTCTGGGAAACCTGTTCCAGTGCCTCATTACCCTCACAGGAGAGAATTTCTTCCTAGTTTCTAATCTATATCTCCCCTCTTCCAATTTAAAACTGTTATCCCTTGTCCTGTCACTCCTCTCCCTGAAAGAGAGTCTTCTCCAGCCTTCCTTTAGCTCCCTTCAGATACTGGAAGGCTGCTCTAAGGTCTCCCCAGAGCCTTCTCTTCTCCAGTCTGAACAACCCCAGCTCCCTCAGCTGGCCTTCATAGGAGAGGTGCTCCATCCCTCTGATCATCTCCGTGGCCCTCTGCTGGACCCGTTCCAACAGGTCCATGTCCTTTCTATGTTGAGGACTCCAGAACTGGACACAGTACTCCAGATGGGGTCTCACAGGAGCACAGTAGAGGGGTAGAATCACCTCCCGTGACCTTTCAAGAGAGAAAAGAAAGAAATTTCCCTCTGGCGGTGGGACCTAACCAGAGCAGATTATGTTTAGTGACTTCTCCTCACGCCTGAGTGCTTGGGCAATAAGGGTAATGTTTGCTTGCCTTGGGAACTCCGGCAGAACTCCAGCGTTTCCATGAGTGTCAGCCTTGTTGTGAGAGCCGGCGAGGCTTCCCTGGAAATGTGGTACCATTTCAAGTGCTGACTGCAGGGAGAAGTCTGCCAGCAGCCTTTTCATCTTCTCTGCACCCCGGCTCATGAATAAACATAAGGAAAGAGGGAGCTAGATGAAAAGCAGCTAGGACCCATGTTGCCGTAGCGCTGTGGATCTTCCTGGGCATCAGCTATAATTGGCTCCTCTCTTTCTGGGCTAGCCAGTATTTTAGCAGGTGTTTGAGCCTCTCCCCGCGGGGAGTCAGAGCAGCCCATTGCACTGGCGTGTTAAAGCTGCTCCAACTGATTTTAGGTCACATTGACAGTGATTCAGAGGGAACAAGCAGAACAATCTCGGAGAGGGAGAGCTCTGCTCCCTCTCCTGCCTTGACTCAGACATCAGCAATAGGCTTCAAGCTATCTGAACCCCACCGTCATCCATAATTCCTCTGTGTACCCCAGCTCCCCAGATGGTGTGAGCTAGCATAGGGCTAGCAGGGCTGAGGTTCTTGTGCACAATCTGCATGTAGATGTGCAATAGCCTTAAAAGTCTTGACAGGATAATGTTCAAGAAAAATCTCTCGTTAGGAAGCAGTCACTACTAGCAATTACCATGCTTTTATCTGCAGCTGTCAATGCTCTGTAAAAAGCGGCTGTTATCCCCATTTTATAGAAGAAACAGATGTTCTAGGGATGTCAATAGATTTAATACAGAAACTGCATGCCTAAAAGGTGTTCTAGAAAATCCCATCATTATCACATGACCGCTTTTATTCAGTGCACCCAGGAATTCAGCAGATCTGCTGGTTGTGCTTTGCTTCTCTTATTTGTTTTTACGGAGTTTGCTTTTGGCTTGAAGTTTTCATTTTACTCCCCTTCAGGGGCAGAGCAGAAGCTGAAAGGAGACGATCTATCATTGTTGTCTTTTTGACACAAACTTTCAGGTAAGGATTTGTTTGAAACTTCTTGAGGTTTAATTTGGTTTTGTGATCAAGAGACAGAGAAGTCGCATTTGTGAAATCCAATTAGGCCCCAGCCCTGGCAGGGACACATGACATAAGGCACGTACGTCCACCCGACTCCCTGTCCTTCCCTGCTCTCAAACCCTTCAGCCTCCCTGGCAGAGACCTGCTTCTTATCTCAGGTATTTGGGATTACTGCAATCTCAATTTACCTGCTTGGGAGTTGTCAGAGTCGTGCTCTCTCCCTTGGAGACACGGGCCACGGCAGGGAAAAGCAGCTCAGCTTCACTCTGGGGGAGTCATCAGGGCTGGGTAGGACAAGAGGGAAACTACAGATGGGTGTTGTATCAGCATCAGCGCTGAGAACACCTCCCAAATGCAGCTAGTGCTAGAAGTGATAGGATGCTGTGCTGTGTCTTTAGCTTTAACAAGGGATCACAGACACTTCTGTGATGTCTCTCTCATTTAAGCTTCCTGCCCAGGGCTAGAATACTCAGTACCTTTCCAGGGCAAATGTGGATTGTTTTTTTTTTGATTGAGGATTTTCCACTACAATAAGCTAAAGGTGTTCAGAGGAAGCACTTACCTGGTGATCAACCTTTCTCGGGAACCAGCTTTCAAAGACCTGAGGCACCTGACAGAGCCACTGTCCTCACTCCCAGCTGCACGGTGTCCCTTGGCTTCCCTTTCCCACCTGGCTGCAGCAAACAGGGAAATGAGATACTCCCCCTCACTTGGAGAGCAGCAATTTCTCTCAGCCACATCAGAATTAGAATTGCTAATTGCCTTGCTCACCTCTCCCAGTGTTAGGTGTCCCCTGCTTGGAGGAGTCCTCCTGTAGCACCCACTTGTGCCATAACAAAACTTCATTCCCGATGGCTAACAAGCTTCCTTCTAAGGGGGAAATCTATACTTTTATGAAAGTGGTGAAGTTACTAAGGCCTTTTCCTTCGCTTTCCTGAAACTGTGCTCACTTCTAAGTAGGTTAATGTGTGTGTATGTAACTGTCAGGACAAGCAATGGTAACAAACCTGGACTGAAACAGACTTCAGAGTTTTGTACCAACCAACCTCTGAGCACAGCAGTAAACCTGACTTTTCCATTATCTTAGCCAGGCACAGGACTTGCCTGTTAGCTGTTTACTATTGATTTGATATTTGGGTTTTATGTCATTCACTGTGGGACTCTAAATGGTTATTGGAACACCAGAGCCTCTATTGTCATACTGCTTCAGCACCTAACGATAGAGCGGGTTAAGCACATACAATAGGGAGTTGAGGCCCCAGTGACGGGACTACGTCCCCGAAGATGAGCAGATGGAGAGATGAGTAAAAAGAGATTAATTGCATTTACGTGTTTTCCTTTAATAACAAAATGATTCCTTTTGGTTGCATCATTTAAATAGCCAAATAACAAGGCAGTCATACTTCAATACTGTTGGTGGCCTATTTCCTGCTCCTCTGTATCTTTATTATTTACAGCACTTCTGTATTTAATTTGAAGGAATGATTTGATCTGCGAGTGACAGGCAGCTCTCTTAATAGGCTTCTCTGCTCCTGCTCATGCCACAACATCAATTATGTACAGTTGTCTTTGACTTGGAACATGTACCCCCATGGTGACTAATTACAGTACCTAACGTTAGGGTCCCTAGTGGCACAGACTAGAGATGAGAAACTGCAGTTCAGCCTGCTGCTGGGGGACTGAAAGCTCCCCCATCCCTGGAGAGCTCAGCGCTCCTGGTTTTCTCAGGCCATCGGGGTTGGAAAGGAACGGTGATGTGTTACCAGGCTTTGGAGTAAAAATGAAAACATTAGAAGGAACCCCAATGCTTTGCCTTTCCCAGGGTCCTTTCTCTTTCCCATATCAGTGCTATTAGTGTTCTATTTTTATTTTAGGCCACAAACATAATTTTATTTCTTTTTCTATTTTAATCATATATTTTAATGAGTTCTCTCCATGTACAAAAGCAAGGATTGTTCTTGACTAGGATAATAATTGGAGCATGGCAACATCAGCCCGTGTCTGGGGAAAAAAAATAAATCTAGAATAAGCAATAAATAATCAAGCCACCAAATCCATGAACAGAATCGGGATGGTACAACCTGTGAGATGGCTGCTATTTTTAGTATTGCATGAAAACAATCCCCAGGGAAAGGCAAAGCTGGTTACAGGGGGCAAAGGTTAGGCTTTATTCATTAGCATTTGATTTTTGGTATGCTATCATTGCAAGCAGTAAGGGGAAAGATTTACTAAGGTATTTAGGTACCTAAACATGCCTAGCAGCATTTATAGCAGCATCTAAGTAGGTTAGGTGCCTAATGCCCATTAACTCCATCAACATCTTTAAGCTGCTAAACATCTTTGCAAAGCCAGCCCCAGTGCCTGGGCTGGCAGGTGTCTCCAATCAACTGGTGGGGCTGCGCTCCTTGGCAGCACCCAGAGCTCAAGAGTGGAGTGGTGTGGACAATACCTGCGGCCCAGGAGCACACAAGCAAACAAAGGCTCCTGAGCTGACATGAAGTTCTACTGAAGTTCTAAGCTAGAGCCATGCAAAAGTCACCCAGAGCAACATTTGCAAAACGGCCACTGAATTTTGGTGCTTGGTTTGGAATCAGCCTTAAGGTGTCCGAGTTTCTTGAGCCGAGTGTTAAGCATCCCATTATTTCCCAGGAAAGTCAAGATTTCACTGGTCAAGTCATAACAGCATTTAGAATCATAGAATTGTCTAGGTTGGAAGGGACCTTTGAGAACATCTAGTCCAACCATCCACCTAACTCATAAAAAAAACAACTAACAGCAACCCCCCCCCAGACAAACAAAAAACTGACCCATCACTAACCCATGTCCCCAAGCACTATGTCAACCCCTCTTTTAAATCCCTCCAGGGATGGTGCCTCAACCACCTCCTTGGGCAGCCCGTTCCAAAGCTTGATAACCCTTTCTGTGTAAAAAAATTCCCTGAACCTCCCCTGGCCCAACTTGAAGCCATTTCCTCTTGTCCCATCGCCTGTGAGACGCTGAGCTTCAGGAGACCCTTTCCCAGGAGTCAGTCCTGCACAGCCTGGCCTGTTCCACAGCCACAAACATTTTTCTTAAAGGATTTCCTTGCCATAACTCAATGCCAGAAGACACCCTCCTGCCTCTCAGAAACAGACTTAAAGAAATCAACCAAATCAGTTGTTTCAGGCTCATAAAGCAGCAGCCTGTCAGGAGAAGCATTTAAATAGATGGTGTGAGGTCCATGGGATAGATCAACCTGTGTGAAACACTCGGCTTGACCGATGGTGTCTCCCAGGGCTCCAGCTCAGCAGGTTTATCTCCCACAGCAAACCCCACGCGGTGAAACCCGGCTCCCTCCGGCAGCGGGTGCTCGAGGCAATGGCAGCTCCATTTGCTCCCAGGAGCAGACGAGGCCACCCAACACACTGCCCAGTAAGCAAGTGCATTCTGAAGTAAACCAGCAAATTAAAAGGATAAGTTAAAGAAATTACCCCTATTTTATTGCTTCTCCCACTTCAGTGTAGGCAATTCCTTACTCCTTAATTTACAATAGAGACTAAAGCCACCAACTGATTTCCAGGTGGGACACCATTAGCTTCTGTTCCTTAAACCACAGTGACGGGGAATGTAAGCAAAGTAGGTGAGACTCCTCAGTGACCTGCACAGGAATTGCAGCAACCTCGGTTTGTGTTTGGAGCTTCCTTTAAAAACTGGGTTTTGGCAATTCTGAAAAATGCTACGTTAGAGCAGGATCAGTGGGATTTGTTCTCTCTCTCCTTTGCTGGCTGTTGGGGTTTTGCCCCTTTACAAGCCTACAGCAGCTCTAGAAAGCAAGCAAGAGCTGAATCAGTAAAGTGCACAGCTTGAGTAGGTGAAGAAGTGATTTGTGCTGTTTAATTCCACAGGAAGTATGTGCTTTCCACCACTGAAATCTGCCCTCTGAAGTACCCAGGAGATTCCCACCACCAGTGCTTTGGAGTACAAAGAGGAATGGTAGCCTGCATCAGTTACCGGTTTAAAGGGGGATGGTATTAAACTTGTCTAGAAAGCAGCCTTTCTAGATGAAGTCTGAGCAGGATCATCCTTTGAGAGTGACAGGAGAATTCACAGTGCAATCCCCTGTGCAGAGCCTGGCACCGCTGCAAACCCATGTGAGCGCTTACGGCTCCAAAGGCAGTCGGTGTCAGAGGAGATTTAGTGCTGGAAAGCTTGGAAGGCTGCATCCAGGATGGTCCTTGCTTTGTATTAGATGTCTCTTCAAGGAGCAACTGTTGGGTTTTCTCCCTCCAATTGATCACAAGAACACACATAGATGTTTTAGGTATTTACCTACACAATACCAGTATTTTTTCTATACACTTTCCTGTAGAAAAAAGGCCCCCGCCAGCACTTAGGTCTGACTGCCATGAATATTTACATGCTGTTTATGGGACATGTATCTGTGCTTATATTTATCTGGTGGGGTTGATGAAAGGATCGCCTACTTTATGGAGACCCTGAGTAGTGTTACAGGGGAGTTATTTAGCACCTGCAAAGCTGAGTATCCGATACGCCTCTGTAGGTATTTGTGTGAAGCTATTTGCTTTGATGGGAGAATGTGCCATTTTAAATTTAGTGGCATATTTGCAGTATTTGAAGGGCAGTGGGGTGCAAGCATCCAGGTAAAGATTAACACCAGTGTGTACCAGAACAGGATTTTTCACAATGTCACCTTTCTGTGGAAAATAAATAGAGGTAGAGGAATCATGGATGGCCCAAAGGCCGTTCCCTTATAAAGCTGTAGTGTTGTTATTTTAAAGGATATAATGTGCACTTTCATTTCTTTTCCACTTTTTTATTTTATTCTGGAAAAAAAAAAGAAAATATGTTTACAGTGTTGTGGAGTTGGACAACTGCTCTTTACCAATCCTTTTGAAGTTATCCTAGAATCATATTCTTAATATACACAGTTCAGCTTAATCAAAATAATTTCACAAACTATTTAATGGAAAGGAAGACACAAGGGGAGACAGAGAGAAATAACCCAGGAAACAAGTAGGCCAGTGTACAAAAATAGATTAGAACATTTGGAGATTCTAGGTATGAAAATGTAGCCTCAGCAGCGGAGAGTTTGAACTGGTGGGTTATCTGAAGAGGCAATGCTTACCGAAGCAGAGGTCTCTTGCCAACATTTTTAGTTTCTAGACAAACGTGGAAGGGAGAGGGAGAAGTACTCTCCAAGTTTCTGAAACATTCTCCTCTGTGGGTGGAGATGGTAAAGCAGAGCAGGCAGAACGCCAGCATTTTGTCTCGGTTTCTCGCCCTCTCGTGCACAGCAGGCTGGGCTTCGTGTGCCCAGAGCCAGAGATCACACCAGCTGCCCCGGGGAGGGCGCGCATTGCTGTGCTGCTCCAGCTCACCGAGCAGAAGGACAGCTTTACAGCGCTCTCCAGAAAGTCTCTGCTCATGCAGCCTGCTTGATCCATAGCCTCTGCCCCCAGGTAGCTTCTCCGCTGGGAAACACCAGGCTAGCTGTCACAGAGACACCAGCAGCAGCAACCAAGGCTGCGAGGGTGAAGTGGAGATTCAAACCTTTCTTGAACAGAATTGGAAACTGGAATGAATCTACATGCAGGCCAGGTATCATGAAAGCATGAACTGAAAGTGTTTGTCATAAAGCATCCACGTGACAACTGCGGATACAGCTAACATCACGAGGAATTCGGAACCTTACAGATCCTCTGCGGGTGATGGGTCTGTGCCATTGCCAGAAAAGGCATTTAAATAAAAATGCTTCTAGAGTCTCCAACCCTGAAACTGAAGCACACGCTCCGTCCCTTTGGAATGTGTTCTCTGCGAACACACAGGAGGCTGTGAAGCACACAGGGGCTGCTGGAGCAAAACACGGCTAAAGCATTTATGTGCTACTGCTATGAGTTTTCTTAGAAACGTAAGTTACCGTGGGTCTGCTGAGCAAGCTCTTCTTCCTAATCCATACCACCTGTGTAGATTCATGGATAATTTGGTTCTGACCTAGTTAAAAGCACAAAACACATTTTCCTATTTGGTTATTCAATATATCCTGACATCTACTTTCAGCAAAGCCTGCAAAAACCCTCTTTTGTGAGCTGCACTTTGTGCCTCCGGGAAGAACATTTGGTGACGTGCTCTACAGCTCCCAGGCCAAATGCAGTAGGTTGCTGCACTGCTATTCAGAGACAGAATGTTGGTTTTGATTCCAAAGATCAACAGCTCCAGTACACCTCTGCAATCCTAAGGACAGAGAGTGGGGCAGAAGCACCAGAACTGCACCCTAAGTCCAGTCTCCAAATCTGTTTCTGTACAAGGGTTTTAAAATGCAAGGCCACACCTGCTGCAGACAGACCTCCCAAAATGTGATTGCTCAGCCTCTTTCCTTTGTATCAGCTGGCAGAGGTGAGCTGGAGTGCAGAACTGGGCCTGAACCTCTCCAGGGAGGTTCTCAAGTCCTTAAGTGTGTAGCCTGTGCCTTCCTCACCCTGTTACATTCCCCTTTCCTTCTTGGACTGAAGGGTTTTCCTTTGGAATAGTCATCAGTGCTTCAGCAAAGTTGCAGGTCCTTCTTTCACTCATCAGTCAACATCTACCCTATATATTATACACACACACACAGACACACATATCTAGGGAGCCTCTAGAAAAATGTAGCATAGAACCATATATTTGAGAAAGCTGCCATCATACACTGTGCTGTGAATAATGAGATTTAAAATGTTCCTGCCATTGAGGTACAGTGAAACCTGTTCATTAGATGGCACCAGCTCCCCTGTCATTTTCTTTATCCTCTTTAAATCATCACCAAAGCGTAAAAACTGATTTTGTTCTACTTAAAGACCAACTTTGAGGAGGTGACTGATTTTTGCTGATCCTGGAGGTGGTTTCACAAGGTTTCATTGTACTTGAAACTTCACAGCTTCCACTGAAGTATTTGATGTATGTATGTATCAGTTTAGCAGAGTACAAAAGTGGAATAATTTTCATTCTTGCCTCTTGCCTCATATTGTTGGCAGAGTATGGTGTCCTCTACCAAAACTGTGTCTTTTTACTTGACAACTTATCAAAGATTCATTACTCTAAAGCCCAACCACCAAGCTTAGTAACTATTTGTCTTAGAAGTCATCAGGGCTCCAATATTTGCAATAAATTGGTAAATTTCTATTAGCAAAATGCATAAAAGTCTTCCATAAAAATCAAAATTTTCATCAGTTAAAGAAAAGGCATCTACGTTACGTTCACTAGTGTTGGGTAGCAGAAGGAAAGAGCTCACCTGGCAGCTTTCAGTCATCCGGTACCTGCAACTTGTCAAGTGAAATTACAAGCAACGTCCCCATCTTAACGCTCACACTGGCTGAAGCCGTGAAAAGTTCACTTCAGGTCAGTGGAGTTATGCCAGTAGAGAACTCCCAAAACAGACTGGATTGGGCCCTAAGACTGGTCCCTGCACACCCAACTGGGAGAGATTAAGGACTGCAGGGAGACATCTGAAACACCTGCATCTTTTGCAGCGTCAATAACCCCAGCTAGAACACTGGCAGAACTTCCTCTGACTTGAAGGGGAGAAATGTCATCAGGTACTATTGTAACAGCCTAGAAAGTACTCAGATTAAAGAGTGTGCATCTTCTCACTAATGGAAACTAGACAAACTACTTTCTGGAGACAGACATCCTCAGGTCTTGGACCCGGGAAGGTCTCTTATTCCATCGTCATCCTCCTCGGAGCAAAGCAAGCTGAGGGTGCTTGTTACAGGATGGACCCATGATGTTGTCTGTGTCACATGGCTAAAAAGAAACAAGAAATACCATTAGCAGCCCAGAAGAGGTTTACCATTCTCAAAACAATAAATACCAGATGGAGTCTGGAGACTTTAAAATACAGAATTCTCTTTTTCTTGCTAACTATGAGATTTTACAACAAAATTCAGAGTCTTGTGGGTGCTGGAACCTGGACTGAAGGTCTCATTTCCCATTCCATCAGAGGGAATACTTTTGGAAGAGACCTCTGATGCAGACCAGTGACATTTCCTGTTCATAGAGCTGGAGACAATTTCCCCGGCAACAGCGTTCAGCCCCGAAAACCCCCAAGCAGCTAGAGCAAGGTGTTAACAGCGCCATCACACCAGGCAGAGCCTGGGGCATAGTGGGCATGGGGAGGTTGAGGAAACGTGGAATCCCATCACAGAAATATGCTCAGTTTGTTAGAACATCAACTAATACTCGAGTGGTGTTTAAACTCATTCCTCTTCTTGCAGAAAAAGGCTGACAAATCAATCCAAAAAAGATGGATGTCCTCTAAACTGAATTCTGGACATGCTTCCACGGCCTTTGAACGTGTCATAAAAGGGAGTCACTACTACTTTTTTAAGGCTTACACCCTACCTTAGACTTGCACTCTAAAGTGATTTATAGTTCTTGGTAAGACTGTATGAATGGAAAGAACCCGAGGAAGGCTTGGTAAGGACAGATAAATGGCACAGACTTAGTGCTTGCGGGTGAGAACACTGTACACCTGATGATTGGTGGCATCTCCGCTAGCCATACTGTGTGTGGGCAAGACACAGCCTCTTCTGCCTTCTGGAATAATGTGTTCTTGGTAAAGGAAATAGCTCCTCTTCACTTAAAAAAATCTTGCTAATAAATTCACAGTTTTTACAGTGAAGTCAGTGCAAAGATGAATTTTGTAATATAAGTTCATTACAAGAACTAGCTGAAAAATACTGTACATATAATATACACCATAAAAGACAAAGAGCTCGTCTAAATACCATGTACCTACAGGCCATGCCTGTACTCACCTCCCAGCTGCAGTGCTTTAGTTAACTCTGGAGTGCCACGATGGAACTACTCTAGATTTACCTTTTCATGTCAAAACAGAGTTTGTCTTTCTGTCTTGAGGAATGCTCTCTTGAACAGCTGATGATGGGAACTGATGCGTTGAAGCAGGAATATGAGTCCATGTCCCACTGCGCTGCGTTACGGGTACAGGGATCACGACTCCAGTGGACACTACTGTGCTACGATCTTACCTCGCATCCACAGCCCCCATTTGAGCTCAGAATAAGGTGGATGTGATGAGGACAACAATACTGTTCACCAGGAGGTAAATATGATGCTAATGTTAATCACATCTTGAGCTGCATTAACTAGATTAACCTACCTCTGAACTGGCAATCTGTCTATTTAGCCCCTACTTCAGCTGAAACAACACCTGAGGAGTGACCAAGCAAAAAGCCCAAAATGTGCAAGGTAAAGGCCATATCCTCAGTTTTTATCCTTAACAAAACCAACAAACCCAAAAGCTCCAGTTACATGCAAAAACAAGACATAAGTGCTTTTTTGGTCAGAGCAGCACTGGCTGGAGTCTGTTCCTTCATGAGTGCATGACGAAAATATGCACCACCTTCACTGGAGCTGTCGAGATCTGCTTCAGAGAAGTTAAAACCAGAGTATGAGTGACCAACACGTAGCTACAGAAACTACAGCACAGCAGGGACTGACTGTGCTCGAGTACAGGAACAATTTCATTCCAAGAAAGTGAATGTACCATTTTTACCAGAAGTTCTTCTTTTACCAGAAGTTTCCAATGTTTACCTTTGGAAAACGCCCAGGCGATAGACAGAATGAAGAGGACGAAGAGAGTCCTTATAAAATGTTTCATGAGAGATGTAAGAAAAGGATCCCATTTTAAGAGGAAATCTCTCTAATCAAGAACCGTGTTTCACAACACAGGGAGATACAGATACTAATTTTTATATTATGACTATATATTTGTAAACGTAATATGGAAAATGCTGCATTTTTCTGCAATATTTTCTATACTCTCAGAAAATGTCCCCAATTATTTTTTTCAATTAAAACATTTGTCATTATGGCTTAAAACTGAAGATATGACTCTAAAATAAAGTCCCAGCGTGTGATTTCATTTATTTGGCTAATGACAGGGAACTCCTTCCAACGCCGGTGGCATCATGGGAGCTGAAATAACTGGATTCCATCCATTCCAGCTCTGCCAATGCGAGATCTATTGCCTGCAGTACTATTTTAAGTGTTTGCATTGCCTGCTTTTATCAAGCCATTTCACAGCAATCCATTATTGAATTTAAATAAAAACAAAATTACTTTTCCTTGTTTATTGTCCCCACTTGACGTCCCCATGTTGCACGCCTTGACCTGCCGGGTACCTGAATCCTGAGCTCTGTTTTCTCATGGCCATCAGTATCTGTCCTCTCAAACAGGGGCAGAGGAGTTATGTGGAAAAGCATTCATGGGTCTTTGATGCAGCCAATTAACAAATTCTTTGTTAAGTGTTTATTCCTCAGAAGATTTTCCTCCTACCTACGTTAAGACCAGGAGGCAAATGAGAGCATCTCTACCTTTCTGGTATCTGCCCTGAGAACCTTTGTTCTCTCACAAATAAATGTTAAAATTCTCCTGACCTTTGACAGTGCAAACTGGCACTGAATCCAGGATTACCCTTTTCTGTAGTCAGTGGTGTAGCACTGGTTTAAACACTAGTAAGAAAGAACTAGTTCTCATCAATTTTCAAAATCCACGGGGCCACCTTTTGCTCTAACGTCGATCTGCTGTAAATACTTCTGATTTGAACTCAGTTCTTCAAACTTGCCCAAGGCTTTAGCCCATGAACGCTTCTGGGAGAGCAGTTCCTGTTAAACCCTTTGCCAAACTCGTTATTAAGAACTGAGCTCTTCTAAATGAACATTAAGCCCAGGTACCAGCTCTCACATCGCAGACAGACACACACAATAGGCACAGATTATTTAGGTACAGAATAAATGTACAACCCTCCTGCTATTTATTTTTAGCTCTCCAAAAGTGCTGTGGCTAAAGAGCTTTGACATAATCAGTCCCCAGAGATAATCCCAGATTTACTGGTTTGCAGAACATTCTTGTATTAGAAATACATCCTCTCTGATTTGCGTGTTGGGGCCAGCAATAAAAGTGAGAGGGAATTCAAATCCACCTCTAGGTTTTGCTTAATTGATGAACCTGGTTTGAATATTGAAGGAATACGTCGAAAACCAGCGTTCAAATTCAAAATGTAACTTGTTTTCCATTTGCAAATGTTCCTGTTCAAAAGATTCGCTTCACATTTCAGAGCCATTAACGACATTTAAGGATTTTTAGGTTTTCAAACAAGTCATCGATCGGAGGGAAGCCAAATTTATTGTTAGAAAACAGAAATGCTTGATCTGGAAATATGTCAGTAGCTTATTCTGTCATTTTTAACTTGTTATTCTGCCTTTTTAATTTTAGAGCTTGGAAAAACAAAACATAAGCACACAGGGATTTTTTTTTTTGGCAAAGAAATGGTAGCAAATTATTCAAAATACCATTATAATTACCCTCTTAATGGCTTTTTCTTATTTGCATGGAAAATAGTTTATTTTAAAATGAGACCATAAGGTAATCTTTTAAGAAAAGAGTAATTCAAAAAGAAAAAAATATTTGTATCTCTGTTAGATTTTGCTCGTTATCAAGACCTGCTTTCACCTGAACTGTGTTCTCTGACTGGGGCCAAACTCTGGAGCCTGACAGGGAACCATGGAGAGTCTTGCAGACTCCTCAGCTGCTGTCGGTCCCTGCGCAGGACACTGAGCTACAAAGCAGCTACCTGGTATTCTTTGAAGTTTGTGGGTTTTTTCCCCCCTTTTAACATGGGACCACATCTGTAACACCTGGCTAAACTTTTCCATTGCACCCAGGTTATTTAGCTTTAAAAGGAGCAATTTTGTGCAAGACCCATTTGTTTGAGATCTGCTCAGCAGACAAAATGCAGCCTTAAACAATTAATTAATCTGCCACACTCTCAAAATGACCATTATTCATTAGGGACCGAATAGAATTTAGCTGTATCTGAACTTCTGGCCTCACATGAACCCTGCGCTGCTCTACCGACCTGACCAGTACTGAAGAAGATGGAAGTGAAAGCAGACTCTGCTCCTGTGAAATATCCCAAACCCCAAGGTAGCTCTTTTCCTCCCTAAATGAACATTCCCAAGAACCTAAATCCATTTAATCCACAGTAGGACTTCTGCTAAACTTTTAACCTTTCTTACCTTATGCTTTGATTTCCTAAACTCTGCTCGCCCTTTACAATGTGCTCAGCTAAAGAGTGTCCACGCTTCAGGGAGGTTTTACTGACAGTTTGTAGCCAAGCCAACAGCAAGGCTGAGACATCGGAAAACACACACTCTGAAACCTTTAACCTTTATACTTTCACTGGTGTTACCGAAATAATCATTAAAAAAACCAAGGTAGCAAACAGCACGGCTAGATGTAGATGCAGTGGGCTGGAAAAGGCCATGGTCTATACCACCCAGAAACAGACTTTATATTGTGCTCTTTTAGTTTTTAGACTGGGGGCATATCCCAAAGGGACGTTCTGAAGTTGCTGTGAAAGGAGGACATGCCATCTGCTAGATCATAGGATCAGTCAGGTTGGAAGAGACCCTTGGGATCATCAAGTCCCACCATCAGCCCTGCTCTACAAAGTTCTCCCCTACACCAGATCCCTGAGCAGCTCTGTGGGGGACTCTGCCTTCCTTTGTCACACACTCATGTGCAGCTCCCATGCAGTGGTGGTTTGGAGGCTAATGAGGGCCTGAGCAACAGGCAAATAAAGAACAATGCCACTGAATAAAGATCCTGAAACATAATCCTTCATCTGGTGGTTAGATCATCCTCCTCGCTTGCTCTCACACAGAATCTGCCTGTGCAGCCTTTTGCTGGACTATGCACAGCTTGGCAGAACTTGTTTTAATTACTGCCTTGGCCTTTTGTTGATGGGCCTTTCTGTTTCCCTGCTGCTTGGAATGGCCTTTTGCTCTTTAAAATCCACCATCCTAAATCCTGCACCTTTGGTAAGGGCCCCGGCTGTTTCATCTCCATTTCCCTCATGCTTCTCTAACTCGATAATGCAAGTCTCTTGGGTCACCATCAACGTTTCTCATACAGCTTCAGAAAGGTTGTGTAAGAAAAGATACCATCAAAAATAGATCCTAGACAATAAATGGAGGAGTCCTAGTGTGCACCAAGCAGCTTGAAGATCACATCTGGGCAGGGTGAGAGAGACACCCTTCCTCGTGCCAGCGGGTGGCAAGGGAGTATCTAAGGCAATACCAGGGAGCTGCTACTCCTGAAGGCACTTAAGAAGGTGTGATCATGGGATGATGATCATCGCAGACACTTAGTTATAGCTCAGCCCCCTCCCATGAGCGTGGAGTTTAGATCAATGCTAGACAGCAAGATCTGGTACACGGGGTGGTTTAAATGGTGGAAGGGTGCTCATTCTGTTGCCCTCAAACCTCTGCCTGATAGGTTCCTCAATGGCTTTATAGCAGGCCCAAGCAGATTGAGTATAAAGTGTGTATACAGTATCTATAATTGCAGATAAATAAGCCCCGGTATCTAACATACTGATGCTGCACCTGACACACTTCGTGAACACATTCCTGATTTTGTTACAGGAGTGCATGAGTTTGGGGAGCAAACTCTTTCTCCAATAACCAGTGCTTTTACCGCTTTCCTGTTGTCCTTGTGAATTTAAACCTTTTACTAATAGTGTTTCTTCAGCACCAGTGTTTCCCATGAAATAAGCTCTCAGAGCGGGTGCACAGTTGCAGACCCCGTCACCGTGGTGTTTGGTGCCTCCTCTGCAAACGCCGGTGGTTGGAACGCAGACGAGATGTTAGATCATCTACGGGGATCCCGAGCCAGGCAACGGGACGCTGCTGGGCTGAGGAGCCAACGCTGGGGGCTCTGCAAGGACTAACTTGTTCTTAACTGGAGCTACAGGATTTTCAGTTTTTGGATAAGCAATTAGAACGAGATAAAACAACTGAGGTTGATTGCATCAAGCCCAATCAACCCCGAGAGTACGAGCCCCCAGGGAAGAGGCGCGTTTCCAGACACGAAACCTATAGACAATTTTGGAAAGGGTTTCGTATTGCATTTATCAAAATAGACTATTTGAAATTAAACATTCTTCTCCTCCTCCCTCTCCCCCTTTTTTTTTGGTTAAAATTGGTTTAAGAATGGACCCTATTTTAAGGCAACATTTCAAACCCACATTATAGTACCCCAGGAGAAGCTGGGCAGGCCCTGGAAGATGGCAGTCACCCGAACTTTTACTGCCTGTAATTAGATTGAGAGCACTTGTTACCTCATGGAACTGTGTCCTAAGGCGACATAAATGTTTCTTGTATTTCCCTCAGGGATCACAGATTTTGCTTGAGTATTAATTAAAGATTGAGGCACATAAAGTGAAACCCCAGCAGAGCCTTGCTGTTTATTCCTTGATTAAACTGATTAAACGCTTGTCTACTAAGACAAATCTATGAGCAATTTCAGAAGGCAGCTATCAGTGGCAGAAGACTTAGATAGCCAAGTAGTACACTATGTCATAAACAACTGTCAACAATAAATAAATGGCCCAATATGAAATGAAAATGATAATAATAGCAGGATTGGAGCAAAAGCTGAATAAGCCCACAGGCTTGAGTGCCAAGATACGCAAACTCTTCACAGTTTTAAAGCAGCACCTGAAGTCTGTCTCACCCCAGTATTACCCACCTGCTGGTACTCTGCAAGTGCTGCTTCAATATCTGCAGCTACTCATAACCCTCTAAGTGCCCCTTACAAAAACTGTGGAGCAGTTCCTATTTGGGAGCGCACCAGAAGACCCTGGTCAGCGGTGTCGGTGTGGTGAAGCACTGCCCGGCCAGGCTGCTGCCTCCCGTCAGCCCTGGGTTATCAGCCCGGCTAAGAGAGATGTCGCACACGTAGGCCAGCATCACAGGAGGCTTTCCCTGCCACAGCCTGCAGCAGGCTCAAGGCTTTTGTTTAAACTCAGTGTGTCCTAACATGAATTAAAGCCAATGTGGTGGCATAGGCCTATGCTTCAGGTGAAAAGCTAATTAAACCCCCCTTGTTGTGCATTGTTCTGCTTCTGACAGCTCTCCTAGAGCAGGGAGATCTCAGAACTGGTGGTGTAGAGCAGTGCTTATTCCACAGGGCTTTTTCTGCTACAGCCAAACCCTGCCCTGACAAAGGAAAACTGGGAGGAGCCTGAACCATCACATTCCCAGTGCCACCCAAAGAAGTCACTAGACAGGTGAGAATCAGACCTTTGGGCACACCCATGTCTGAGTAAAATTAAGTAAAATTACCCCTTTTTTTGTTGTTTGTTTTAACAGAAATGAGCCCACTGGTTTCAGGTCTAGAGCAAAAACTGATTTCAGCTTTGTGTATTTTCTCCCAGAAGAAATTTTAGCAGCTGCTTTGAATGATGGGCCAGAACCTGGACAGAGTGGGCAGGATCTGTGGAAGCTGAAAGAATGTTTCTCCAGTTTGGTTCCTGATATTAAAAAACAAACAACCTCTCAGGAAAAAAATTTGCCCAACCAAAAGCAGCTTAAGGTCTTAACATTCTTGCATTACAAGCTCATGTTATCAGAAAATCCAATGCCAACTTTCCTAGTTTCAGATCTGAGGTTATTTTCCTTGTAGTCATGCAAAATGATTTCAGTGAAAAATCAGAGACTGGACTCCCTGAAACACACACATTTGGCAAAAAAACATTTTTAAACCTTAAAAATGATATTGACTTTTCATCTTATCCCGGCTACCTGTAAGTCTTCATGAGTTTTCAGTTAGCAAAATGTCTTATCATCAATCACTGCTGTCTCTTTTCATAGCAAGTGCCTCGTCATTCAACAGTGACTGTGGACAAAAAACAACTGGGGGAGAAATTTTTGGAAGAGGACAATTACTTGTTGCTGTTTCTATTCCTAGCGGCCGCTGCGAGACCCGGGGCAGTCCCCAACCCCCGCTGGCAGGCGGTAACACTTGGTGAAAGAAACGTCCTCTGAGATGAGGTTGGTTAGCCAAAAATCAAAAAGAAAAAGGGCAGGATTTCTCAAATTCATACTATTATATCTGAAAGTGTTTGAACTGATGTTGAGCTGATGGGTGCAGAGATTTTATACATTATATATTTATATTACTCTTTATACATTAAAAAGTAGTTATAACGATTAGCACTTGGTTAGAGCTGAGCCAGTTTTACTTAAATATTTGCTACTTAGTGTGACTGTATAATTATAGAAGAGGTAATGGGTGCAAGCTGGAACAGAGGAGATTCCAGTTAAATATGAGGATAAATTTCTTCACAGTGAGAGTGACTGAACACTGGCAGGGGCTGCCCAGGGAGGTTGTGGAGTCTCCTTCTCTGGAGACATTCAAAACTCGCCTGGAGGTGTTCCTGAGTGATCTGCTCTGGGTGTTCCTGCTCCAGCAGGGGGACTGGACTGGATGATCGTTCAAGGTTCCTTCCAATCCCTGATATTCTGTGGTCCTGTGATTCTTTCCTCTATTTTCAGACAGGAAGACTTGAATATGACAGGTAAAAGGAAATATGTTCAACAGCAACCTGTTTGTGAGTGACATGTAAAATAGGAAAGGTCCAGTTGTGAGAGATGCACAGGAATTGCACCTCTCTCTGAACTCAGTGAAAAAGGAGAGCACTCTGTGCCTCAACATACCCATTCCTACTCACAAAACATCAAAGCTACTAAGATGGGGACACCCACAGTGATGATTTTGATGACTGATAATTTTGATACAACTAACTTGTCCACTGCTATAGCGGGAGTTGGAGCAGAGCAGGAGCTGGATCCAGCCTGGGGGCATTCCAGTGGCATGTTCATTAGGGCAGAGCATGTCTTTTCTTAGTTTGCTGCCCTGAACTCACTGAAACTTGAGTTTCAACGTACAGAATTTGATTTCTAGATCAGCTCTGCCATGATTTGAACTTCATTGAACTTGATTTCTTCTAGGAAGGGCCAGTCCAACCACTATTAAGATAACCTGCAGATAACTACTGTATTGCAATATACTGGTATATGCTGGAGTGGGAGAGCAGAGATGAAGCCGAGCACATCTCTGGAAGTTGGGGTTTGGGTCCCTCCTTTATAAAGCAGCAGAAATGTGCAGAGTACCTGTACCAAAACCCAGCTTTGTTTCTTTGTTTTTCCAGTTTAGCATGCAGTAAGTAAAATTAACTATGATTTATTGTTCTTTTGTGATGGTACCTTTAGCTCTAGTGCTATAAAACATCAGTGTTTACACTACAGAAGTTCTTCATCTATCACACATTCTTTGCTATTCTTAGTTCAGTCATAAAATCATAAACAGTTTCTGTGAATGCCCAGCTTTCAGTAAAATTAATGATTACTCCTTCCCAAGCAAAACCAATCACAATAGAATGTTATTAAATATGAAAGTATGATGTCGTGGCTTCCCAAGTGGAAGCCTGATTTGTTACCAGGATACATCTGATACATGTATTAATTATGTAATAATTAATTATAATAATAACGTAATTATTAATTGTATTTTACAAGTATTGACTTGAGGCTCCTATGTGACATGAATCAAATTCTATTCTCAGTCCTACTAATAGACCAACAGAGCAGTTTCACTGCCGTTTGTCACACTGAAGCACTCAATGCTTCCATGTTAAACTTCTGATTTTTAGACAAACTGCTTGATGGTTGGACCAGATGATTTTAAAGGCACCTTCCAACCTACTCAATTCTATGATTCTATGCTCAGAGATAACCCTAAATCAAGTTATTTTCACCCCTTTGGTATAAGACAGAAAACATCACAGACCTCAATAGATCTAAAGGAAAAGATCTCAAAGCACTAAAATATCTGAGAACCTTTACTTGTCTTCAAGGAAAACTGAATTTAAGATAAATGTTCTTGAGGAAAATAACAGCTAATGTGGAATAGTTGGAAGCTAGTGCTATCAAAAAGCTCGAAAAACAGTGTTTACAGGGGCAAAATTCACAGCTGGTCCTTACAAACTGTACACATATGCAAGGAGTGGGTGGGAGTGGGAGGGAGAATAGCAAGGCCCTGCCTAATTTTAGGTGTCAGTCTCATGATACAGAGCTGCCATATGTTAAAGGTGAACACAGTGGGAGTCTGGAAGAGATTAACGATAATGGGTTTTCTGGGAAAAAATTAGTGTCCCAGCTATGCTTTTTTATACTGTTCCTGAGTGATTCTAAACTACCAGTGTATAACCATTAATTAATTAGCATTTCTGATACTTCACTGGGAGAGCAATAATATGCATAGACTCTTTCTCCCATTTAAAACCCAAACCCAGAAGTTCCGAATTCACAAAATCTGTTCAGTGTCAGAATGCGTTCCCCGTGTGTGCTGCTGCAACGCTGTGACTTCACTGGGACTCCCCATGTCAGAGCACCCAGCCAAAGTGGAACTGGGTTCCAATTGTTGTTACAACACACACTGAACTTACTCAGCATTACACCTGACCTAAGCCTGGGCAAAACCAGTCAGATGACTCGTTCTAAAAGTGAACAAGAGGAACCTGCTCTTACCTACAACACTCCTCCATCCTAATGCCTCCCAACCGACTCTAATACACATCCGGGTCTAGGTGATTCTCTGCAAGGGCTCATTAGCCCCTTTGTGTTTCTGGGATTTGCAGCTAAAATGCCTACTTGAGGCAAGAATTTTGTAAGAGAAGACCAGTAATTGAATTTCTCACAACAGAAAAAACAGCCTTACTCATTTAATAGGTAGAATTAATTAATATCAAACTTTTTTACCATCTTACACGGGGTCTCTTCAATACACTGGTTCTCCAAGACAGACAATGGAAAAATTGGAGAGGATCCAGTGGAGTGTCACCAAGATGATTAGAGGGTTGCAGAACTTGGCACATGAAGAAACATTGAAGGACTTGGGTTTTTTCAGCCTAGATAATAGAAAGCTCGGGGGGTGGGGGCTAAGCAAAGTTTTCCCAAACCTAAAAGGTAGTTATAAAGAAAATGGAGGCATTCCTGTCACAAAGATGTATAGAAACAGACAGGAAGCAATGGGCACAAGTACCTTCATGGGAAATTCCATCTATATTAAGAAAATATTCTTTGCTTGTGAGAACAGCTAAACATTGGAACAGGGCGCCCAGACAGGTGGTAGAATCTCCCTCACTGGAAATGATCGAGGCTTGGTTTAACGGGGCTCTGGATATCTTACTCTTCAATAGAAGGTTAAATGAGATGACCTCCTGATATAACTTCCAGCAGACTTCCAGATATAACTTCCAACTTATCTATGGTTTTATTCTATGATTTTGGAATTGCAGTGGACTGCTGAAAACCCCAGTAGGCTACATTCAGTTGTCACTCTCAGCAAACAAGGTCAGAATCTCAACTCTTCTTAACAAATTTGGCTGATATAAACAGCGACAGAAATCCCAAACAGAAGTTGTTGAGGCAACAGGCGCTGGTAATGTGTCTCTGCAACACATTAACTTAAGGGGCATGAATCTGGTGCTATGTATGAATGACTGATTGCATTGCTACATGCAGAATAAAATAGTGCTTGCCCTCTCCATTAGTTTAGAGTACACCAGGTTTTCTCAAAACATATTGGAGCCAAATTCAACCTTTACTCTCCAGCATGAGGAAAGCATCGTTACACGAGCAATGAAGCTGATCCCTACCTTTTGTTCTTCCAGTGTAATTTTTGTCCTTCTGCTAACTGCTCATCTTTATTACACTAGTAAGACACTCAAACTTGCTTATTTTTTCCCCAATGCATATTGAGATGTACCTCAGAGGGGCTCACATTACTGTCTGCTATTTCATGGTAAACCTATACACATGACCTTAATGCCTAGCAGAGAATCCTGTGAATTTATGGCACAGCAGCAGTCAAAAAGGTAGTTTTCTCACACTTGCCAGTACTGTGTGGCTGAGCGACCTGGTTGATTGAAAATCATTTACCGAGAGACTGAAATGATTTCCTGAATAAAAGAACTGATTTCAAAAACTCTCTTGAGGTTCATGGACAAGCTACATCTTTCCCTGGTAGGCATGGAGAGCTTTCAGTCCCTTGGGAATAGAGCCATGTCAATGTTTTATTCATGTCGGTTATTCACATAAGTGGGTTTCACTTTAGTGTGTAACACAAGCCAGCTGGTTTGCTTCTTTTAAACTCTGATTTCTCATGCACTTCATATTGCTACACCCCCTTCAGAGATATTTATGGAAATTTCACAGCAAGCTGTCTCAAGCTTATGTGCTATTAAGATTCCATTCTGGGGTGTTTACTGCATTAGATTTATAACACACAGATTTATGGACTCAGCTACTAGATGGCCCAATAAAGCACCCTGGAACTGAAGGTGAGCACTAATTAAAATAATATTTGATTGTCCTTAGCATATTGTAAAACTGCTGTGGGTTTACACAGAGCCATTGTGGCTTCTATACAGCCTCCCAGCCCAACTGCGTAACAGGAAAACTGACACTCCACATGTAAGATCAGTTTAATTGTGGCTACAGTTAGGGAATTATAATGTGTTTTTCTATCTGTTTGTCTACACAGAAGTGGGTTAATGTTGAAATACTCGTAAGTCCCTCAAGGCCTTTGCTGTTTGAAACACCAAAGAATGAAAAGATTGAAATTCACAGCCAGAGTGAACAAGGTTACAGTCTTAGTACCAGGGCTGTGAAGTATCAACTATTCTGCTAATCCCAATTTAAACAATTAGATTAAATCCTACTAAAAAGGATCAGCTAATAAATTGCACCTCAAGCTAAGTTCTTCCTACAAAAGGGTATTTTCTATGTTGGGTAGAATTTTCATCTAGAAATCTGTACCATTCAACATCAGAAAGAAGGGACTTTAAGTGACCCCTCCTCCTTGCTTGAAACAGTTAATGTTCTCAGACTGCCTTCATCCACAATAGAAAGTGTAGTGAGAGGTAGGAATTCTCAAGCACTCAAAAAACCTGGCTTACGCTCTGAAAAGGCGTTTGGAAACAGCGACGAAAGCAAAATAAGGAATGAGTTAAAGGAATATCACTTACCATGATGTCTTACTGCAATGCCCAGTTAATACCATCCTAACGAACTGCAGTAAGACCTTTTAACACCACCCCAGTGTGGTGGCTCCTTTCACAAGAATCAAAGTATTCAGAGAGTGGCCATGAAGGGTGATTTCATACCCTCCTCTGCGATTAAAAGGGGTAGATCTTCCCTTCCTGCCGTGCAAAGACTGACAGGGGTGCACAGAACCAAACTGTAAGAACGCAGATGCAGAACTCTCTAGGACAGACCACAGAAGGCAACAGTGGGGAAACCTGGGGTGCTATCACTTGTACTGCTTTTGAGTACATTAAGAGAGAAGAACGTTCATGAGTCATTAACAACCAAAGGTCAGACATGTAAAAATTCCTGACAGAGCTTTTCCATGTCAACTATTGAATTCAAATCCGTAGTTTCAGTGTGTAAAAGATCTGATGCTTTCTGCAAATTAGGCTTCCACCACCCAGACCAGCTGAGATTCTACTATTGCTGATACACATCTGCAGTAGTCCGGCATCCCAGTGCAGAACTCAGACAGCCCCTTCTTTCACATATTCAGCAAATCTAGCTTTCTTCTGAGTCATCAAGACAAGGACTTACAGGAGAAGCC
>VZTM01035990.1:211183-240523 GCA_013400555.1 Jacana jacana
AAACAACAGAATTCTGACATGGTGTAAGCTAGAACGTGGCAATTTCAAACCGCAGCACAAACGGATTATGAATTAATTATCATTATTTTTGCAATAGATAACATGAACAATACAATTTACTAAATATTAGCTGTGCTACAAAGCTGTAAAGCATTTGATGATACTTTTATTAGTAGCATTTCTTTTGTAGAAGCTGACAGTCTGGTCAAATTAGAGTGTAGCAATTAACTCTGAACTTTTTATTGTAAATTACACCTACATAATGTGACCAAAAAACCATCCCCACATCTGTGGTCTGCTGAGGTCCATTTTACTCTGGTTTTGCAGCTTTTACCAAGATATGCTAGTAACGATACGAGGTAGAAGTCTGGTCAGAATTAAATCCTCTGCTGTCTGTTTTATCCCCAACTTCTGTGTTTATGTATAATTCTTTGGGAATTTAGACTCAAACTCCAAGACACTTAGAGAATGATTTAGAGAATATAGGTATGGATATTTGTATGTATATTTATCTATGTCTCATATTCGGACAAAGGTTAATTTATTAAATGCATTGCACAATTTTGTGATTTACAGCAAAGTTTCTGGGAGTTAAAGTTTAATATTAAATTTAATATTGCAAAGTTTAGCATAAACTAAAATAAGCAATTCTGAAAGGGTGCCACTTTACATGCACTACAAAATTGTTTTCTTCTGTAGTTATCAGCCACACTAATCTTCAGAACTCCTGCTTGGATTTTGTTCTGAAAGTCCCATCCATGAGAAAGATGAGCATCTACTTTTCATAGGATACTGTACTATATCACTTTAAAAATTCAATTTTCATAGGACACCTTTAACTTCTTTATTGCTATTTGTTCAAAACAAAATGTTTGTAAAGTTTGAAGAGCACTAGAGAAAGAAGCATCAACAAATGTGCAAAAATACTCCTGATCTATGCCTTTCTGATATTGGACTGTAACACCTACAAAGTAAAGAGCAAGGTCCAGAAAATCCTCCCCCTTTTGGAGACTAGAGATACAAATAAAATCAAAATACACGTGGAGAAATACCCTGGAAGTGCTTTAGCTTAAAGTCATCTCAAAATGTTAGTGTCTTAGGAGTTAAAACTGTTTTGTTCCAGTCCCAGTACATCTCAAAGCCCAGCTCATTAGAACCAGCTGTGAGCCTGCTTGGAAGTCGGAACTTTTGTTTGGAAAATGTGCTGGCCTGCACGCACCACGGCATCCTAGGAAACCTCTTCACACCAAGCCATTTATTTTCAAACTTCTTTCTTAAAAGGTTCATTTTCTTTTCTCCCATCATCTCACCTTTGTCTCTAGTGTGGACCCTACTTCTCAAAAATCTGGAAAGGGATAACTTCAGTTCTCAAAGATTAGCAGAGCTTGTCACAGCTCTGCATCGTGACCTGGCACAGCGAAGCAGGTACAAGCCCTGAGAAGTCGTTATACCTGCAGGCTGTAGGAACCAAGGGAAGAGCAACAAGTAATTCTACCAAAACTCCAGCATTCAGGAAGGGAACTTGAGGACTGGTAATTGTAGAACAGCCACATTACAGTTTAGTACAGCTTGAAAAGCAAAAACCTATTGGATTAATTTTTTTTTTTCCTTTCACGTTTACCCCATATTAGTCACTTATCTCAGGCTTCTTCCCACTTTTAGAACAGATCTATACAAGCTGTTCCTCAAAACATGCCACCTACTACCTGTGACAGAATAACCCACAGCCACTTCCCTTTAAATACTAAGTAGTTGCTGCGTAACAGTTTTTGGGCTCCAACTCCATTATGAAGGAAGGAAGAAAAGGATGTTTTAAGTTACAGATAGGCCAGACATGATCACCAATTCCTCATTCCTCTTTCATAAAAGACAGGATCATTATTCAACATGGATATTCTCTACTGATCTAAATGGCAATGGGATTCATCCTTCAATTGCTTCCATCTGCCCTGGCCCTTCCTCACTCCTGAATGTGCCCTGCATTTCCAAAATGAATGACACCGGATTTGCTCAGTTATGAATAAAACCTCAGCATCAGCTCTGTGCTTGCATGGATCCCCTACATCACCCATTTCATTCATCAGTGATAATTACAGTTTTTTTCACTTGTAATTTGATTAAAATTATGTCTTTCTTTTTCTCTTCTAAATGAAGAACAGCACGTAGGTAGCAATGATAACTGATGCTCTGTATTCTTTTCTTAACCACAAAAGACTATGATTTTCAAAAACACTGAATACATTTGTCACCTATAAATGAGACTCTGGAGATATCTTCACAGCTTTATTTGCCTTTTTGACTTTATATGCATTAGATTGTATATCCTATCCAGTCTTTATAGGCTTCAAAGTCCCACCTACATCTGTAGGCTTTTTAAGGCCTTTATTTTGAACATTTTTACTCTTTCTCTGTTTTTCACCGCTGTTCCCTTTACTCTTTTCCTTCACTGTTAGATTGGTACATCTTTCTTGGTATTTCCCATGGTAGCCAGGAGGCTCTCATGTTTTCATCGTATTTCCCTAGACATCAGCTGCACTTCCTTCAAGCTCACTTTCCCCATGAATCATTCATGAGTTGATCTACTTCCTAGTGCTCTATTTTTTTCACACCCTCCAGGGTCAGATTTGTTGCCTGTCCTAGGACTTGCTTTGAAAGATGATAAACTCTCACCTGGAGTAAACAGGGGGTAAAGGAGCTCAAACAGTCAGAAATATAGTCTGAAAGATAGAGGATTTAGCCTATATAAACTCCAGCAGTCTTAGGCTTCCTACATATTTATAATTGCTTCTGTGAATTGCTACAGTCTTTGATGAAACTTCATAAATAATATATCTTGGCTGCAGTTGTCTGCATATATAATCTTAACAAAATTACAAGTTTTACAATATTTAAAAAGAATTTCTTTTTAGCAGAAGATACGAGGCTTCTTGCTATTCAAATAGTTGTGATTATTTATCTTTTGCAAGGTAAAATAAAAGGCAAAACTGCAAAAGTAATTACGCATGTGAACGCAATGGAATACAGTCCAGAGCATCCTTTGCCCAAACAGAACAGTCTCCTGAGAGAGCGCGTTAGCCAAAAGACATTACAACCTCCCATTACTTTGTTCTGAGTATCTGCATTTAATTAGGTTTAATGGGAAAGAGATTTCTATGATTCTGTGTGAAAAACAACAAAGCACTGGCTGTTGTATGCACACAGCAGTGCGGGAGCTGGTCACAGAGCAGCAAAGCAGTATCCCTGGTGACTGCTTGCTCCTCAGCTGCAAGATGCCTGCTGTGATAACCACCCTCGTAAAATTAACATTCTCTAGAGCAGAAAGGGAGTGAAACCATAGGGCAAACAACATTTTCTGGCTACTTGATGAAGTCTGGATCTCATCAACCTTTGTCACTTCCTTGGGTTAACAGGGCAAAGGAAAGGCACCAGCATTGACACTTGGTAGGTTGCAGTAAGTACAAAGATAAGCATCGACCCAAACCATGAACTCATAGGAACTGACAGATGTTGAAGACTTTTTGGTCCAGTTTCCAAGACAGAATCATATTTTGTCCCTCATGCTTCAGCACACCCCTCCTGCAGTAAAACCTGCATGTAGCATGATCAGAGTATGGCCTAAAGGAAGAAGGGTGAAAATACAAAAAATAGGAAAAAGCCTCATTTTACCAGGCAGTTATCAAACCTAGAAACTCTGCAGGAATGGAGTTTGTTGGGGTTTCCTCCCTGGTGTTAGTTTGAAAACATTAAAGAAAAAGAAGCATGGAGATCAGCAGATGAAACTAAGAAAAGCAGATACCAGAGCATGAAGATTCAGTTGACTCAAAAGTGACAGATCCTTCCCCACCACCTAAACACTGCAGTCCAGAATCTCTTCTTTTTCTTATTTCCTGACCAAATTCCTCAAAGGAAATGACAGATTCAGAGACTACAGTAAGAACTGTTCAAAAATTTCCTGTTCACTAGGATTTTATCTACATTTGGCCAGTGTGACTATTTAGATGCTTCAAGATAAATATCTCCTTTAAGTGCTTTATTTTGGCCTTGAGGCCAGGCTTTAAAACCCTGCCTCCGTTATACACAGTCAAACAAACGTTACTGATGAACGGGAAAAGACTGCTTAGGAATAGCTGCCTACCAGAGGTGGTAATCTTGCCCTCAAAACTCTTTTGTGAAGCACAAATGTATTTCCAGCAGCGTTCTCAGCTCTGTCATCCACCATAAAAAGGGTGTTTCCCTCCAATTCATTTCCTGTGAGGGCTCAACAGTCTCGTGGCTGTGTTGTTAAACCACCTCGCCTGGAATTAATATGAAGCATCGAGCATCAAGCTTAAGGATGTAATATCTATCTGGAATTCAAAAGCCACATAATACAAGTATTCAGTTTCACAATGAACAGATTATTTGACCAACAACAGAAATAAGGATGTCTTTTTTATGTGTCTTTTACCTAGCTTGACTTTTCCATATATATACATTTTTTAAGTATGAGAGCATGAACTAGCTCAGAACTACCCTTTATTTGCCTCTTCATAACTTATTTGTATTTAATATTAGATTCTCAAAGATTATGATTTTTAAGAAATAGGAATTACCTACTAAAAGTATTTCTGATATACAAGATTTGCTAAAGAACATAAAAAATGGTTTTCTCTGTCACTCAATAAACCAGGTTTTCAATTCTGATCTCTTCTCATACAATCATTTTGGTTGGAAGAGACTCTTGGGGTCATCGAGTCCAACCATCAATATCCACTAATTCACTTCTTATCAACACTTAAACCTTTCTCGCGCGGAAGGTTACAACATTCCTTAGTTAAGATCCCCAGTGCCTTTGGCTCTTCTCTTTGAGCTATCTCGGCAACGCAAAGAGAACAGAAAGCTGAAGATCTGACTTGTTGGTTCTAAGTTATCTGCTCTTGGACTCCTGAGTGCTACTGGCATATGGGAATACCCCCCCAGGAGGCTGAGGCACCACATGATGGGAGACCTCTGTGAATTGACACAGCTAATGCAAAAACTTGTGGAGGAACATCCCACCTTGTTTGCTGAGTGTAGGCATAAAACAGCCCTTTATTTTTTGAGGCTGTCAAGAATATATACTGTATTTTACTGCTTATTTGCAAATTAAGTACGAAAATTCAGGTTCAGAGAAACAGTTTTCAGAAGTGAGTATGCACTTCTGACATTAGCTTGTGTGCCACAGCATTCTTTAGACCATTTCAAGTGCTCTTCCCACAAAAACATGTGTTTTATTTTATGAATAATACTCTGCTAAGGGGACATTCCATTCCTTTCTTTCACACATCAAATTCCATTTTAAAGAAATTGTTCTTTTTCTTTTGTTGTTGGTAATTTAATAAAACTAAGATGGAGTAAGTAGTTTTCAACCAGAGACACCTGTGAAAGACTAGCAACCAAAATTTCTGCTGATCTAGAGTACAGCTGGCAGACTGGGTTGTCTCCCTTCAGTCCTGTTCCTAGAAACTGGGCTTTAGGAAAAACATTTTTCGTATTTTGGATATTCTGGGTATGATTAAAGATGACTCTGTGTTTTCCCATTTCCTATTAATCATAAGATATTGACCCATGTATGTTGGCAAACTCATTAATCTCTTATTAAAACAATTACATCACATCAAGCTACAAGTTAGAATGAGAATTACAAAACAGTTTGCTTCTGTGCAGTTACATGAGCACTTTATGATCTTTATGGGACTTTTGAAACTACAAACTGTTACAAATGCTTTTCTTCTATTTTACTTGCCTGTGAATAACTCGGCACAGCCAATTAGAAACAGTATGGATACCATAGAAATCGTAAAATACAAACAAGGGTCAGTCAAACGACTAGTTTAAGGAAATAGGAGCGACCTCTGGTCAGCACACATGAGCAGACATTGCTGTAGACATTGCTCTCCAGCCCATCTGACAAATAAGGAACTCCAGCTTTAGAACACACTCTGCCCAGCGCGTGCGCTTAAGTTCTTTGGAAATGAGCCAGAGCCACAGTCATCCGAGCAATGAGGTTGCTGCTACAGCTCTTCAAGATGGATGAAGAATTATCTTCCTGAAACATTACCTACAAAAATGTAGCTTTTCAGAAACTGAATGTTGGAAATATAGCAAAAACCCAAACCTACATACTTTCCAAATGAAGACTAATATTCTCCTTCAAAATAAAGCTTTAGGTGCTGTAGGACCCAGGCAATTTAGACCGTTATTAAAATGAGAAGCAGTCTGGCCAAGGCTCATTTTTATCCATGCAGGAGGATAGCAGTGAAAGTCCAACATAAGCACAACAACCTTAACGAGGGTAATAAAATACTTTGTTCTGTTCGTTGGTGGCAGTTGAAGGTATACAACCAATCACACAGAAAGGGCAGAAGCCACCAGAGCTGGCAGCACTGACTGCACAAAAACATGACTGTAAAACATGCTGACTTTCACAGGGAGCGGAAAGAGAACAGCAAATTAAGCACTGAGCTATGGGCTCCACTGAACAGAAGCTGTTCTAAGGTATGTGAGAGACTTTGTGAGGACAGGGAAGGCAAATAAGCTACCAGCAACCAACCAACAAAAATAATCGACTTTTGGAGAAGGGGTAACACAGAGGAATCATACCATCACCTACAGGCACAGCCCAGCACCTGAGCACCTGCACCAACCACTGATCTGAAACCAGGGACGTCTTTTAGCATACTGAAAAAAAAATAAAAGCTGAAGGAAGACTGCATTCCTTGAAATGCTGCCATGGAAGGAATTCAAAGTGCTACTATCGATTATTATTTATATAATACAATCACCTTTCAGAAAAAAAAGGAATTATTTAGCAGTTTACATTGAAAAAAACCAAGCTTATTACTGCAGTATGCTTAGAATACAAACACTGTGTCTCACATTTGGCTTACACTGCCTTTTCACATGCACACACTTGACAGTCAGAGGCCAAAATACCATTAAGCATCAAGTCTTTCAACGTTACAGCTGTTTTGGTCACGAAGGTAACACATTTGTGGAGTCATTAGGTCAGGAAAGCCCTCAAAAGTAAGAGATACTGAAAGCAGAGAGGAATTTAAAATTAGTGTGTTCTGATCAAACACTGAATTTTGCATAAACTAGTGGCTTACATTATTTGCTTTTAAAAATGCTTTAACACACTGATTATCTGACAATTAATCTTGTATTTTCCCACTACACTGCTTCTTACTAAAATGCTACTGGCTGCCCAGTGAAAATACATAAGAATGCAGTGACCAACCTCCCCCACATTCTCTTGTTTATTGTGGTTGAAAAACTGTGGGTAAGGTGGAAGCAACACAGAAAATAAAAAGCCCTGCAGAATGTAGAAATCAACCTCTTTCACAAAGAAGGCTGCAAAGAAAAAAAAATAATCACACTAGTGCTCCTTATCCTCTCCTGGCTCCCATCTGCTTTAGGTTGCCAACTCAAATATGTTTTGTCTTATTTTAATGTTAAAGGCTCCAATAACAAAGTGCCAATTAGTGACACTGCAAGAAAAATAAAGCACCCTAGGAGTATATATCTACTAGTGCTCCCTGATAAGGTCCTAACACTACATTTAAAGGTGTCCCACTACATTTTTTTCACTTATTCAGCTCTAAAAAAATAAAAATTCCTGTCTACAAATTATTTACAGCCTTTTTTCTACAGCCTTCTAGCACTGACTGCCACCATGATGCTGTCTATTCGTGGCTGGTCAAGAACACATTATTATTTCCACTGCTGATTGAATACACTGCAATTTATCAATTAATTTTTGAAGAATATTTGCAAATGTTAATTTGAAATTAATTTGGCTTACACCTATGACTCTCAAACTGCTAAAGAGAAGATAGGAAACATGATTTATTACAAAATTAAGGAAATGATCCATAACTGGGGAATTATGCACAAATGCCATGTAGGCTAAAAAAACAATAATTAAATTCATAGAAGTAAGTACTCTCTTGAGAACATCCATGTTCTGAATTGGTACAGTCCACTTCCCGCTGATTAAAAGGAATCTGGAATAACACATTCTTCTCCCAGAACTACCAGCCCAGGACTAGGTCATTAGGAATGGCCTGGAATGCTTCTTGGTACGGCCCAGGTCTAAACCACTTCTTTTTTCCTCAGTTTCCTCACTCTCTTGCTCTGGTATCTGTCCCGGATTCATCCATCTCCTCCTTCCCTTACTGGATCAACTTCTCTTGTCACCATCTATTGTGCTATCCACCCACTTCCATCACTGTCAACTCACATTGCTCACTGACGCATGTGACTGTTAAATATAAGTTTAATTAGAAAGCATTCATTGGTAACAAATTAAAATGCCTGTCTAAAATTAGAATTGAGCAGAAATTGTCTGAGATTTAAAAAGCAATAGTATTACATGATATGTCTTTCTTGCTAAGTAATATCTTACTTTTTTGTCCTGATGATGACATTAAACTGCGCGGGGGGTTGGCATGAGCCACCTCCAATGGAGAGACACAAACCTACTCTCTGCTGAGCTCATTTCACAGCGAGTACAGAGCAAAGGAATACTTTTTTGTTGTGAAGCAAGAGCTGTAAAAATATATTAGCACAAGATATTCTTTTAACCTGATACAAACCCCACTGTAGCTACACATAAATAAAAGAAGGGGGTTATTTACGGGAAGCTATGACTTTAAAGCCAGCATGTTTTTAAAATAATGCCAAAAGTTCTTCAAGCTAGGATAAGATACTTTTCCTTTTTTGCTATAAATCTGAAGGAAAAAAAATCCACCATATGCCTAAATTAGCATACATTATTTTACCTTAACTGCAAAACATTCAACTATAATACCTGTAGCAATCACTAATGCAAGACAAAATCTCCATCCTTAACTCCCGCTAATGATACATACACTTTACGGCACGAGGTAATAGATCTAGTATGAGACTTAATCTACATTTTGTACCTCATTTAGGTCTCCATAAGCAGCAAGCAATTATTTTTCCTCTTGCAAATTCTCCTTAAAATATACTTTGAAAAAGCCTCCTATAGAATTCTTGGCAATCAACTTTCTCTGCACTTCTTTCCATTTAAATTATCACACTTGTGCACCATCGATGCCTGAGGAACTCTGCTAGCCCTCAGCTTCTCACTCCTACCTATGGGAAAAAAGTGAAAAACTGTGACAACTGAAGGAACTGACAGAAAAGCATACCAACCCTCTTTGACAAGATGAGCCCTCACAGCTTTAGCACAACCTGACACTCGAAACTAAGGTCTGATGGTTTTCCCCCGCCAGCTTTAATCTGGCTCTCTCAGGACACTCGCAGGTGTGTAGCCACGGCAAATCAACTCAGCCTTACCTGCACAAAGGACTCTGTTTCAGCTCCATATTATCATGGTTACCTTATTTTTTGGTACCTGAAATAATGAGGTGGTAGGTCCCTGACTGGTGTGCAGATGTCACCCACAGGGAGACACCCACCCTCCCAACTACGGCTGAGCTGTGCTCGCAAACCCAATGAGGGACGTCCGCCCTGAGCCCGAGATCCCCATCTGGGACTGGGAGCTCAAGGTCCAGCTCCTGTCTCCCCCATGGATTTCCCCTGACTGTGAGCAATCCACATCTTCATGCTGCAACATTCAGAAGGTTTCTTCCTCTTTCCTGATGACAAAACACCATACTATAATTAAGGACTAATATACCAAATTGTAAATGTTGTGTCACCAGAAATTCACAGGGGGACAATTTTGGAAGCATTTACCATCCAGTAAAATTGTTGATTCTGGAGAGTTTAGACCTCAGTCTCCATAGTTACCAAGAGTAAGTACAACTTGTATGGAAGAGGCACAAAGTCAATTAAGTTTTTCATAGTGGGGTCACAGTGTGAACTAAATGAGTCCATAGAGTTTTAAAGGTCTGCTCTTTAATGAAGTCTTCTTTCAGAGGAGCTGGAAATTAACCTAACAAGACCAAACTAATCTTGTGAGCTCATTTGCATTTTAAAGTATAATAATATCACTGACTTGTTTTTCATTATTAAAATGTTTTGATTTGAAAGTCAGTACGGACAGTGCCTATTCAAAAGTTGACTCATCTTTTCTCATTAAAGGTATGTGAATGGAGAGAGAATAAAATGCTTTTCTATCAGCAACAACAGAGTTCTAAAATCTAGGTCACATCAAAGAACTGTCTTAAATACAGTCTTTAGACACTGAAATGCTTTTTTCCTTGCCTTGAACATTGGGAATAACATACATCTTCAATCACTAATAAATTAGCTAGCAACCTGATAATAATTGATATTTTAAATATGTTTTTATTTGATCAGGCTATGATTTTTTTTCCCTCTTAGTAGCCTCACTTTTTATCTAGCTTCTCTGCTTGTACATAATTACAAGTTGTAATGTTCTGAATCTCAGACATCAAATTAAACAAGTGGGGTCTGATTTCTAGGTCCTCTAACAATACCCACAAGTAAGAGCAGGTAGGTGAAAACAATGTCATTCCTCACTCACATTTAACAAAATGCAGTTTTCAGTCCAAATAAGGAGAGTTCAGGGATCATTTGGGATTTAAAATCCATTTGTAAATGGATATTTCTTTGAAATGTCACTGAAAAACAGGATTAGAATTTTTAAGAGCTGTAGTCAAGCTACATGGATCCAATGTTTGAAATAAAAAAGGAGTAATTCAATAAAGACAAAAGCAAATTACTTCCCCAGGTGTGAATAATCAGCTGCACAAAAGCAAGTGGGGTATTTCAAGCCAGCTTTTGGTTCAGAAGAAAAGGCTCTGGAAGTAGAAGAAATCCCAAACTTCACACGAGTCAGTAACATGAAGCGATGAGGGAAAGGGAACACCATTTGGGGACACAGGAGCTGGTGCACTATACATTAAAGCCAGCAAACTTTATTCCATTTCTGTCTCTCACAGGAAGGTCTCAGCTACAGAATTCACTACAATTCTGATGAATAGGAGAGAGCTTAGAGAATTATTAGAGCAATGAAATGGCTAGAAGACATGCTCTGTAAGGAAAAAATGAGCAAACTGGTATCACTTAGTTTATTTTGGGGAGCAGAAAACAGAGTGGAGACATGATACGGTCTTAAATATGTTAAAAGCTGCCACAAAGAGCCAAGTAGTAGGGTGCTGTTGCTAACTGTAGGGATAAAGGCAAGTAATAATGGGCTTAAACTGCAATGAGGAGGATTTAGGCCAAAGTAAAAAATTTCTAATGGCAAAGATAATTCAGGATGGGAATAGTTAGCCCACAGAAGCTGTAGAAGATGTTAAGACAAATAGCTGTTTGGATTAATGTAGATATAACTCATGTTGCTGGAGGAAATTTCTAGCCAAACCTTTCTGATTTCTTAGTGGCAAAGTACTGTCTAACTGTTAGTTTTCTAAACTTTTCATTACACACAGACATTTCTTCTGCTTCCCCATTGCAAGGCATTTTTTACATCTTGTGGTCACAGGAGTAATATGTTACATTACCTACCAAACAACTGTTTGCTTATCTCCTTCCAAGTATCTATTGTAAAACCAAACCAATCCTGACCAAAGAAACAGGCTTTATAGTATGTTTTTTAAGGCTTGTCAGCACCTGAACTCACACCCCAATAATACTACTACTAAACCCAAATCAAAACAACACCAGAAATACAGTCAGAGGAGAAATGGTGAGGTTTTTTGCTGTTTACTACCTTCTAATAAACTATTTCTAATAAACTACTCAACTTTGATTTGGCTTCACTGGCCTTATTTATGTAAGGAGAGGCATGCACCTAAATATTGCTGTTTCAGCCGTGAGGATGCTATAGCTCAGTGGTCTCAAATAGTTTCGAGTCAGGCACCACCACCCACCCTGAAGAATTCTCATAGATTTATCATAATGAATCTTGTACTTGAAAAGAATATAAGTTTCTGTAGACACGGTGTAAATCGGTTATAAGACTTTTGTGGTTCAGTGACTGCTGACAACTACAGCTTGGAAACCACAGCTATAATTTTAAATTACTTTGAAATATGTGGATAACCATGCATTAAAAATTTAATTTGGATAAAGTATGCAGCACTGAAATGCAGCATCAAACATACAGTACCAAAATATAGCAATTACAATAAAAAAAACAGACAAGAAATCCAAACCAGTGAAACTTTTCCCGAAAACTTTAACAGAGCCTATGCTGCCTGCCTCTGGTCTTAAATCTGTGCTTCCTCATTAGTCAATCTGCTTTTCTGATGAAGCCTTTAAGAGGGTAAAAGAGCATCAAGGCACCACTTGACATCAGTCCACAGTCAAGGCACCACCTGACATTTTTATTCAATGAAAATGCATAAATCTAACATAGTAATGATAAAACAGAAACAAAGTATTTCTACAAATCACTAATTAGAGAGTTACTGAAAAATGCGTAAGAATATTATCTATCGAGTAACAGATTCTAGTAACAAGGGGCTATTCTCCAGGAAGAAATATTGATATGACACCTACTCAAAAAAACTATTAAACTCAGGAGACTTCTGTAAATCCTTGGCTTTTTTCTTCCCCTGCCTATGAATGAGGGAGTCAGCTGCTTCATGGCACAAACCGCTCCTTAAAATGGGGATAATAATTTTAATCAAGGGGGACAAATGAAGCAGATGGTATTACAATTTTCAGTCTCACAGTCCTGGTGCTCCATTTTAATTTAATATCCATGCACACTCAGTTTAATTTAAATTGGAAATATTTTTTAAAATGTATATTATTCCATTCCTCACGTGGAATGCTTCCTTTCTGTTGCAATGAAACATTTTAAAATTCTTGAATAGATTTTCCTTCTGGAACTACAGCCTGTGTACACTGTCAAAATTACAACTCTTCACTCTTATTTACCATGCAGGGAGAATTGGAAATTTAAATGATTTGAAGAAAATTGGAAGTCTTGCTGCAGTAAACAGTCATGTACGATACGCTTCTGAATTCCAGACTGTGTCCTTGTTAAAATTGTATTAAATACGCTTGGATTTTTTGTTTTTCTTCTAAGGATTATGGAAACCATTTTGCCTGTTACACAACTTGAATTTTCATTTTCCTGAAAGTACAGAAGTTGTACACCTTTGGGCTTCTCACTGTGATCTGACTGGCAGTGTATCTACAGAGTTGCTGATAAGCTATCAATTTTTTGATGAAACAGTCTAATTTTCAGAATGAGGCAGAAATTCAACAATGTCTACATTACAGATCAGAACGGATCAACTTCTCATCTCCTGCATTTGATGTTACGTATTGGAACACTTAATTTTAAGTCAAGGGTTATTTTCAGGTTATATCACTCAAGATGTAAAAGGAAATGATTTAGTAGCTCAGTGGGTAGTATTGGTGATAGGAGGACGGTTGGACTAGATGATCTTGTAGGTCCTTTCCTACCTTGGGTTTCTATGAAAATTACTAATTTTTATTTCAATTCCCACACTATATTCTTGTGTTGTACTACCAAGGTTTTCAGATCAGTAAAGAAATAGGGGTACTCTGCAATACAGTGTCACTCCCTCCTAATGCGTGGTTGATAGCGGGGATCTCCAGTCCAGAGGATGTGCTGCTCCTTGCGCCTATAGGGTTTTCTGATGGGCAGAGCTGGAAACCAGAAAACCACTGCCCCACAGAAACTAAATCAAGCCATGCATTCAGCAATGGCATGAAGCTTCTGTCTTGCTCTGTCTTTTTACAAGATGAGACTGAGCAAACAAGATAGTAACTGAATTCAAGACAAACTAGGAGATGCTTCTGCTATATAAACAAGGCAGGTTTATGTCTCATGTTGCCTTCAGAACTCAGTGGAGGCCAGCAGGGACACCTACTCCTGGCTCTTGTGTAAGGAAAAATGGATTTCAGCACATTGTTCTTCAGAAGTTGACAACATTTGGTATAATTGCCATGATGCAACACCAAGAACACTGTGCCAATATTCTGTGGCAAAAAAAAGCAGTCCCCATGAGCTCAAAATTCACTAAGACTCTGTAAGCAGAAGGAGCTACTGATGATCAGGTCATATTCCAAAATTACCAATGTGATTCTGGGATCTTTTTTTCTTAAATGCCAACTCAGAAAAGATTCAACAGTAAAAAGTTAATTTCATAACTTAATATTATTACTTCCCCGCAAAAGTGAAATTACCATTAACTATTTTCATTTTGAGGAAAAATTCTTCAACCTGCAGGGACTGGTAAAACTGAAATTTTCCACTTGATATAACAATTGATAAATTCTCTTTTGGGAAAAGTCACTCCTTTTGTTGTTGTTGAAAGATTCAAAAGAATAATACATTTTAATTTCACTGAATTAATATTTTCTAATGGCAGTACTGTGTCAGAAAGCATTTAACCAACAAACAAATCTTTAAAGCACACAGCATTGATTTTAAGCTTTCTTTTGTTAGTCAAAAAGCTATTAAAAAGAGGAGCTGTATGGATGCATTCAGGATATACATTGTATAATAGGTCTCATCTATTTCTGATCTCAGTAATTCACTGAAATATTTATGGCCTTGCCGGAACAATGAATGCACAGAGTTATCTCTTTAGTTATCATTCTGTTGCTCCTTTCCAAGCAGCTCTTCCAGTAAGGAAGAAAAGGTTAATTTCTCATTTACTAGCTGAAAGAATAATGCAGAATTGTCCCCACAAAGACGATCTTGCAGGAAATAATCTTCTCTTTTTGATACTAAAAATGTAAAAAGACCCAGCAGCATCCCCTTCAGCAAACACTAGCAATCAGGCAGTATTCTTGGCGTCAACAGAGGACTCGTATTTTGATATTCAGTCTCTGCAAACGCATCCTTAATATCGCTAACCTAATTAACAAAAGCCAAGTTAGCCAGGGTATCCCTACCCACCTTACAATTACACCTGGAGTTGATGTACAGAAATAAACCCAGAGCTGCTTTGGGGGGTGTGTGTGGAATGGCCCATGCTTACATGTCAGCTTTTTCAGAACTCTCCAGATGAACCACAGCTGTGCAAAACTATAGCACCCTCGTAGCTTTAATTCCAAGAACAAAATAGTAACGAAATATAAAGCATTAATTCTGTTTTAATAAGCAAACACACTAGGGCTTCAACAAATAAATAAAAGGAATATGAATACTTAACAATATTGGCTCCTCTCAAAATAGCAAAATTGCTATTTGCGAAGACTTACAACTCTGAAGTTAGAACTTTGTTCCACCCACACTATCAAAACAATGGGAAGGGACAGCTAACACATTGCTTAATATGAAATGGTGTTGGCAATTAAGCATAATACAGTACAAAAGGCCCTAACTGAGGAATGGGGTGGATTTTAATGCTGAGATGTATGACTTTGTGGTCCAAATTTCANCCATGACCTTCTTTTTATAGGTATCAGCATACAAGGGAAACAAAGGCAAAAACTGGGCAACTGAGCTTCTGCAGGATCTTCATCAGCAAATGTATAGTGACCCCTGTGAGTAAGCAAGATCAGTACCAGTAAGGTACTCTGTTAACTTGGAGATCATTTTAGTGAACATCAGCATGACTGCCATGTGTCAGACCCCAGGCTGGCAACAGACTAAAGGGACACCACGGGAAAAAGTAGTTCAAGATGCACTGCTTGAGTTCCCGCTGAGTGGAGAAGCAGCTTCATAGCTCTTAATGGATACTGATGACTGGGATTATATCAACAAGAGCAAGATTGTATTTTTGGATAGAAATTTCAGAGGCAGAGTCAGGAAATTAGCAGTCAAAATACTTGAAAGCTGCATTACACTAGTGCACATTTCAAAACGCCGAACATCTATTTTATGAAGGGATAAGTATGTTCCAGGGTTAATCAGATTTTCGCCATTACCAAATGTATTTTTCTTCTAATTTTGTAACAGAAAAGAAGAAAATGCTTTCTCAATTCTTTTTGGCTTTATTTGAACCATATGGACTAATAAGTGCAGCCAGCAACCACTTTTAAATGTTACAGTGCCTGTACTGAGGCACTATTCTCCTTTGTATGATGAAAGTAATTTTCTTTATGTCTTCAGGAGATGCTCATATTCTACAAAGCAGAAAGGCCTCTCAAGACTTACTTTCTAAAAATACCTTACAGTCTTTCAAGAAGATGAAGGATGGATCTTTATAGGGATGAGCTTGATTATTCTCTTTATTACGGTCTTATTTGCATTTCTGGATCTTGAGGATCCTGTAGTAGTAAGCCCTGGAAAACGAGCTGTTTTTCTCTTAAACAGAGTCCTCATTTGAAGAATCGCCAAACTGACTTCACAGAGCTGTCATTCAACCTACAAAGCTAAAAACTGCTCTGCAGCAATATCGCAAGGCAATATGTTCTTGGAGATTTTGAGGATAACACTGAACTTCTTTAAACCTCTTCCCTCAGGCAAAATATCATGCTATTAGGGAGGAAGGGGACAGTTTGTATGGCTAATTCACCAATATGTCATTTTGACCCTGTTGCCAAGGAAGATCTTTAACAAGGGAAGCAGTTTTCTTTTGGAAGAACACTCCACAACCTCCTTTTAGTACCTCGGCTTTGTTTCCCATGTATTGGGAATGAATCAAGAAGTGTTTTGGTTAGGGCTGCTTTATTTCACGTTGTACAAAATGAAGCAAATAATAAAAGAGAAGTTCTACTTAAGAGCTAAAATGATGATGGGTAGCTGAACATTTTTATCCACTTAGCAATATCAAAAATACTACCTCCAATTCTCTACAAATTACGTTGTGGACATCTTTCCAGAATAAAGGAAAACCCTCAGTCTGAAATGTAACGTCTATTCTACTTTTTTCTTCGATGTATGATATGTATGAAATGCTACATACCCAAGAGTCCCCTTTTTGACAGCCCATCTGCAAGAAAATTGAAGACCACATGGGAAACACTTTGTAAGGGTATGGAGGACTGCAGACAAAATGCTATTAAATAGTCACTCTGCCTTACCTACAGCGAGCGAGGTTTCAAGCTTTAATCTCATACAGAAGCTCGTCAGAGCCCAAATCTATCTGTAATACTCTCCAAATCAGAATGAACTCAGAAGGATGACGTTCAATCTTTTAAATCCTTCTCTGCAGAGCTATTTTTAACCCTCAGGTTCATAAAATGGATCCCTGCTGTGGCTCCAGAGCTTTCTAACACGTATCCTACCTATTCTGTTTGCCACAGCCACATGTTAGCATTCTGGTTTTCCTCGCACGATTTCCTGTGCAGTGTGTTAGAAACAACACAGTGTGACAGAGCTCGAACACTGTCACTGGTAGAAAATCAATTGCCTCTTCTTCTGGCCACTGTTATTCTTTTCATTTCCACCAGTAACTCTAATATTCTGAGCACTTCTGAACAATTTTTTTTATCTTCTTATTTTGCTTTCTTCTCCACAGACTGATGTAATAAATAAGTGTTGCATAAATAATGTCAAATAAGACATTTTTCATATCTTGAAACATTTCCTCAAGAAACACATTTATTCAGTCCCTTTCTAAATTAATTGCCAAACAAAGTAAAAAGGAAATTCGGATCTTTGATACAATGATGATTGTCAACCACAATTCATAAGCTTTCAAAAAACTCCTGTGATGTGTCAGGCCATTTCTGTTTCATTTTTGCGTATCAGCCCATCTAAGCTGCATTAGAACTGACATGTCTGCTCATATATAGGTAAATACAACCAAAACACACAATCTTTTCGATAATGTGACCTGGGATCATACAATAAGCCACAGCTGTTTCTCAGATTTCCGACGGCGTGCCATTTATTACAGTAACTCATGAACTAGAGTAATTTTTACCAATGGGAACAGATCTGTTACTGACCTGAGGGTACACGTGTATCTCCAAACGAAACTGCAGGCTACACTCACTCCCTGCAGCACTAAAATCTTCATTAAGACGCTTTGAGACATGTTCATGTAAATTCAGCAGAATAACATTTTGTAAACATGCTGGTATGAAAATAAAGCATTACAGTCAGGAAATTCTGCTAGTTCTACATGATTCTGGAAATCTTCATATTCCTCATTTTGGCATTAATTTTGTGCTTTAAATTTTCCAGGAAAAAACTCTACCCTGGAATAACTTAATATTCTAATTATAGTTTGATGAAGGTGCATACTGAACTGACACTGAACCTGCACTGTCCTCTGCTGCCATGAATGATTTATTTTTCCAGGTCACATCCAATTTTAAGTAAAAAATATAAAAAAATCTACCTTCTTTGCTAATTAATTGATACCAGATGTGTTTCCTCAAGGGCATTTTTTGACTTCCACATCTAAAAATTGTTAACAATAGTGCTCTGACTTTCTACGAATTTGGAGAAATCTTCTCAATCTGATGCCTCCTTCGCATCTTGGAAGGAGGATCTTTATCTGTGTGGTTTAAGATAGAGTTATTACAGCTTATATTCCAAAGTCCTATTGACAGACTGAATTCACCTTTTACTTAAAGCCCATCGAGGTCAATGGAAATATTCCTACCAATAAGTTTCAGGTTCTGTCTTTTGAGACAAGGAAACACAGTTCTCTAGAATCCCATGTGATCCTTAACTTCTGATGTGTTTCTCCTAATGTTTAGATCAAGATGATCTTGAAATACAGAAACTCCTTGGTATATTGTTTTGGAAGAGCAATGAATGCTATTAAAAGAACCAAAATTAACATTTTAATATTACACTTTCATTTTTCCTTTTATGAGATCTTTGCTAGATAACAGCCTGTTGATGAACCTGAAAGTAAAGAGCCTGTGCAAAAGGCAAGGGAGACAGAAGAATAAGAGTAAAAAGAAAAATTGAATCCATTGAGGGATCTCTAAATTATCTGCTCCATGGTATCAAATCACTGATGTCCCCAGAACCATCCACTGGTTTTTCTGCACTCTGTAACCAGCAACTAAATTCAGTTTGCATAGAACTTACCAGCTGGCCCAGTGAACCCTTCTAGAACTGGATGAAACGTGCTGTTTATCTCTGAATTAGGTCCTTCTAGAGCTAACAGGGAAAACCACTTCTAACTCTAGACAAACACTAGCTTTTCCTTATGCTGTATGCTAGTCCTAGTACTGGCTAACCCTTCAGCAGTCAGAATTAAGGCACCTCTGTGGTGTGGAATGAAATGAAAAAAAATAAATACATTGAACAAATTCTACTGAGTGAAGAACACAACAGAGAAGTGACAAAATCACCGTATGAAAAGTCATAGAATCATAGAATAGTTTGGGTTGCAAGGGACTTTAAAGATCATCTGCCATGGGTAGGGACACCTTCCAATAGACCAAGTTACTCAAAGGCCATCCAATCTGGCCAGTCTGGTTGCAAGAGAAGTTTTGAGTAAGTTTAGGTTATGGTATGGGTTAGAGTTAGAAAAACAAAGGTGACAGCCCTTAACAGCAGCACTTCTTTTCCTGTGTTTGTAGGTCTTCTGTGATTCTGAAAGACACAGGACTCTGGACCCCTTACCTACACCACAGCCCTAAGCCAATCTAAACAGAATTCCTACTCAGAATCCTTTTTCCACACTTGGAAGAAAACCTCCAGACTGCAACACGCTACTTTCAATTAGCAGGATGGTAAAGGCACAGCGCTTGATGGAAGAGCAGGAGTGTTTCTGCAGGTGTACGCAGGCAGACACGCACACAAAGACGCTCACTCACAATCTACATCCAAAATGGCACGGACAGACTTGGCAAGGTCTCTGGCTTCTGCTGCAAGAGCTGTTGTGACAGTGGGTCCAATCCTTCCCAACCGTGCCAGAAGTGCTTTAGTACATAACATTGTTCTTCTGTCACTAAGAGAACAAAATATAGTAATGCTTATTTGTAATATTATAGAAGAAATAGTTAATTTCAGTAAAGTAAACTTGTATTTCTAGATTGATTTGGGTCTCATTGTACGAACAAAAAAGATCCATACTACTAAATTGATGGGTTTGCTTCCAAAGCAGCTCTGTCTGTACAAGAAAGGTGTTTAGGAAAGTTCAATTCAATCAATATTCACATCTCAAAATCTAGTGTCAAAAACTCAGTGGCTGTCAGGAAAGGAACTTACTTAAAAGTAATTTTCTTATTAGCATTTAAGAAGGGGCACTGCTCCAGGGGACCCAATTCATATCTGCTGTTACTAAGCCAGTCACTTGAGCTTTCTGTTTTATACTTTAATGTACTTAGTAAAATACAGCCTACAAACTTTATAAAATATGGAAACTCACTCATGTGCAGTGCCAATGGGAACTGCATTTAATTGATTAGAACTGGCAAATGAGAACACAGGCATTTACAATATAATAGTGGATTTGATCCTGGAGAATATTTTAAAATAAAGTTCCAGCTAACTTCACTTAAACAGATTTTATTTCACTGAGAGTTTCACTGAAAAAGATGGCAGAACAGAGACCAAAGGACTCTGCTGTTACATAAATATTAATTAATTGAACACTGTCTGGGATATGCAGGCACAATCACACTGATATTCTGAAGGACCAAAGGCTGCTTTAAATCTTCTTGAATGTTATTGGTTCCCTTTTAAACAAGAAAAGTAATAAAACTTAAATGGATATATGTGTTATCAATTTATTTATATGCTACTGGCTTAATGATGATGCTGAATCGCTTGGGCAAATCTAAAAAATAAAATAAAAAAAATAATTATAGCCCACTGTTAAGGTTCCTTGCTATTTTAATTAATCCATAGCACATTATAATTACTTTATGGAAACATTCAGACAAGCATAGCTATGTAATTACTAACTGTTTTAATTTAACTCTGAGGTTTTTAATGAAGCTGAATCCTGAAAGCCTAATTTATAATTCATGACATTCCTCTTCCTCCAATAAAATTACACTCAGAAACATACAGCAAAAAAATACAGGAAAAATAGCTACAAGATAGCTTTTGGAGACTTTAAAACAAAAGTAGGGTTTTTCAAGATTAATATTGCTATTTAAATATTAATAACTATGTCATTGCATTACCTTAAAACGGCTGAGGAAGTAGAGTTATCTGAAAGTATTTCATGCACAACCTGTTGGCCATAATAAAGTTAAATGGACACAGTCAGAAAGTAATACCTTATAATTCAATGTTTTCTTTGGGTGTGGGGAATTTGATTTGTAATCAAAGACTCTAGTCTCTCCCAGCTACAACTGTAAAAGTAAAAATCAAAATATTGTAACCCCTTCAAATGAAGTAAATATAATAAAATAACTTTTTTGTTTCATAATAGTTCAAAATATTATAAACTATTACATTTTCTGCCTTTTTCCTCTGGAGAATTTGACATGAATTGATATGAGTCTGTTGAAAAAATAGGTGAAAAAAAACGTGATCTGAGCAGTTTCATCTGTTTAGTGTATAGCAAAACACAAAAAATAAGTAAATTCCTACATGGATCTGTACACTTAGAGAGCGTCTTCAGAAATGAAAGGCAAAGTTACCTCCACAAATTGCAGTAATTTTTCAGTAGCCACCTCAAAGGTCTTCCTAGCCGATTCCGATTTCCGCAGCTGGCAGTCAAGCACTGTCACTCTCTTTCTCAGGTCCTGGATGTTATCCTGGGTGAGACATTTTAAGGCTTTTAGTCTAATAATTTTCCTCCATGGCTCACACAGACACACTGTGTGAACTGAAATAGACACCTGGTCCGTTTAACACACATTCTTTTCTACATTTCTGAAAAAAATAGCTGTTCCTGAGGCAGGTACATCTGATCTGCAAGTCAATCTGCTCCCAGACTGCAAGATTTTGGCAAATGATATAAAGGTAAATTGAAATTGGCAGCTAACAACAGGGCTTGGGCTGAAATTGAAGAAAGTTTGAACTGATTCATGAAGGGATGAAAACTACCGACCTGATGGTGACAGTCTGTCAGCAGGGTGGCATAAATAGCCAGTATATGAACAAACTCTGTCTACCAGTTTGCATCTGCTCATCCTTTGGCCAACAGTGTAATTATGGCATATCTTGGAGAGAAGATCCCCTCCTAGGGTTTCTCTGCACGCACTTGTGTAACCTATTGATCAGTGTTATGCATCCCTCTGTACTTCAGCTACACAGAATATAAGTCCCATTAGATCAAGTTCTGGAGGCTCAAGTGTTCAGCTTGAGTCCCTGAGCAGGACCATGAGTGAAGTCTTCACATGTATGTGGGCACGTCTGTTCAGCTCAGCTGTGTGCTGAACAGAAGATCTAGACCCAAATCCTCTCCAAAATTAAGAAAATATCACTATCATTAAAAATAAACTTTCACATAGGTAAAGGGTGAGTGCCAGGAGGATGGAGCCAGGCTCTTCTCAGTGACATCCAATGATAGGACAAGGGGTAATGGGTGCAAGCTGGAACATAGGAGGTTCCAGTTAAATATGAGGAAAAATTTCTTCACAGTGAGAGTGACTGAACACTGGAAGGGGCTTCCCAGGGAGGTTGTGGAGTCTCCTCTGGAGACATTCAAAACTCGCCTGGATGCATTCCTGAGTGACCTGCTCTGGGTGTTCCTGCTCTGGCAGGGGGATTGGGCTGGATGATCTTTCAAGGTCCCTTCCAATCCCTGAGATTCTGATTCTGTGATCACTGTAGGTGATCTTTTTTGAAAGATCCTCTTCAAATATTTTATTCTTTAGCATGTTTTGAAACATCACTGGAGATAAAGTGGTTTTAAAATATAAGGCTCAGTTAAAAAAAGAAAAAATTTTTGTTGGGATACTGTTAGTTGCATTAAACTGACTATCTTGATTAAATCTGAATTTACTTAAGAAGAGTACAGGACTTTATAGTGTTATTGTTTGCCTAATAGAACATAAAGATGAAGGCCGTTTTTACCTAAATACAAAAGCATCCAAATATAACTATAATCTTTATAGACAATATATTCGCAGTCCAGAAACTCCTCTATTCTTTAATGCTTGAGAGGTGCCATTTTGACCTATGACCCACATACGCTTCTAGCTCCTGTTTATTGAGCCCAAAGATATCTGGATAAAGGAAGACTCATACACTTCACATTACCCCCTTCACTACACATCATTCCAGTTATTGAATAATACAAGACAAACAGTGACCTACTTTAGAAAAGCAGATGAAAAGAAAATGAAAACAAGATACATGACAACCAAGGAAACCATGGTAACTACGCCAGGCGACTGCTTTGCTTACTTTATTTTGGCCAGAATGATCCATGAGCTGAGCCTTCAGCTCTACAATTTCAGCTTCTAAGAGGTGAATTACTTCTTCATAGTCCATCTCCATTCCACGAGCCTGCCTTTGTGCAGCTTCTGCAAGATGAATCCTACTTCGCAGAGCCCTTGTCTCTTCCACAGCTGCCTTGGCTTCCTACAGATGACAGATTTAATTGAAAAGTTACAACTCCAGCTACAAAGTAGTACAGATTTAGCTCAAAAGTACTGCGGTTGGCAGTACAGCTACCTTTTAGTATCCATGGTTAGATGGGTCAGTGGCTAATTTTTAACTGTATGATGTTCAAACAAAGAACAGGTACTTACAGAGAGAGATAATTTTACTAATTAAAAGAAGAATTCTATGATTACCATAGATTTAATTGAATGAAAGGTTTTCTTAGAAGTGCATCTGGTGGTAGTTATCTGCCCCATCATTTCTGTCCTAAAAAAGAACTTTAATGAGGTGTTATTTCCTTTTACTATTATTGCATGAATTCACACAATTCAGAGTTCACACATCAAGTAGATGGACTTCTAATGCAAGTACTCAGTTGACACTGTTCTTGAAACAAAGCGCTGGGTTTTATTTTTCTCCTGCTCATATCATCATCCTGTATTATCACTGAAGAGTGTTACATAAAATGTATAGATAAATAATGTACAGAAAGAAGAACATTAGAAACTGCTGGCTTTTAATTCAGCCAAAGTAAACCCTAAATGTTGCAAAATCTGCTTCAGAGAAGGATATTGCTCAGTTCACTTTACCACTGAGTATTAATTCAAGTTAAGTATGATTTGTAAATTTTAAAAGTCAAAGTAAAGATCTGGATGGCAGATGAACTTACACTAGGAGAAACCAAACAAACTGCTCATCAAAAAATGATCATATAGGCTCAGTGGCACCAAAAGCAGTAAAACATCTTCCCTATTTGCTTTTATTGGTCTGTGGGAAAATTAACTTTCTGTGAATTTCCTGAATAATTAGTTTTAAGCTTTAAATATATTAACTCACAGAGTTAAAAATTCTTAGTAGAAATTCCTCAGCTAAGGATACTTAGGTGAATACCCTATTCCTAGTTTATCACTGTATATAATATTATTACAACTATATCCGGTTGGGAATGGGGCAAGAGGGGAAACAGGGGCAGAAAAGAAACAGACACTAAGAACCTGCAATAAGTATGAAATAGTATTTGAGAAACTAGACTTGAAACCACTGCTTCTGCAAAACCTAAATGACCAAATCTGTCTATTTGTTTGGAAGAAATATCATATATTTGACAGGCATCATAGTGTAAATGTCTAGTGAGCTTACAAAGGCAGATTTAATTCTATTTCCTAACTCAGAGGTATTTGTTCTGTGCAATCAATATTCTTCAAGTCAGGTTTTCCTGCAATTTTCATAACATTGTCTCTGTAAAATGATCTAGCAACCCCAGTTTCAGATGACTTTTAACCCATACACTCTTAGCCTTAATAAACCATACATATTTATTTCAGGTCATAAGTAAACTAACCTCAATGAAATATATAGGACAACATCATCTTCATATTTATAATGGGTTTGCAATATAATACCAATTTGGATGATTGCCAGGGACATTCTGGTCTCTTAGAAAATAAAGCAGTAAAAGAAGTAATCACACATGTAGCAAACAGCAACATCACTAATGAATACAGATGCCATTGGTGTCACACAGGTTAGAGGTTTCTGTTACAGAAACAGAAGTGATATGAGATACAAATAAATAACCTTTAATCAGAGAGTCATATGATTAAAGATTATTTAAATGTTTAAATTTAAATAAGTAAATAAATTTCATTTGACAGCAAGCATAATGATTTTTGGTGGGGTTCTGTTTTTTATTTCTTTTCTTTTGAGAGCACAAAGCATTGGATGAGCCTACTCTACACAATGGTCATCTCCCCCTGGAAACACAGACCATTCAAAAGCTTATTGCAGCAGGTCCTTCTGGTGCTGGGCCAGTTCGCTCTACAGCTCTCTGTTCACGCAGCGCTAAAGCAGTGCAAGGGGCCAGTACTGAAGCACTTGCTGCCAGACTGCCACAACAATTCACCCCTCCTACAGCCTGCTCATGGCAGCTCTCTTTCCTAGAAACAATTCATGGACCACAGGAGCTTCTGAGAAGGTAGGAATCTATGTAAGGAGAGGTCAAAGTTACTGCCTCTGTGGAGGGCATTCTCTTGCCGCTGTAAGAAACTGTGACTGACCTACAAGAAAGCTGGGCCCTAGTGATCCCAAGGATGATTTGTTAGCCTTTGGCAAGAGGCTGGTGGTGGGAAAAAGATGCTTGGAGAGAAATGACAAGACACTCTGATGTTAAGTTTGACTAACATAAATGAACACAGAGGCCTTGACAACGGGTAGCATCTTAAAAATGCACATGTAGGAACTATTTAAATAAACTGGCACCAGAAAAGCCATGGAAAAATTGCTATAATGAAAAGGGAGGTCTTAATTCTGAAATAAGACCTCCTTGAGATAAAGGTTTAATCTCTCATAATTCAGAATTGCCTTTCTTCCTTCATTGTTTATTCAGAATCCAAATTGTTGAATATTAATTTCTCTCTAGTAGCAGACTAAGTATGACCAGATTTCAACAGTGAAAGACCTAAAGGAATAATTAATGAACAATGGATTCTTACATTACAGTGAAACGATTATCCACACTACAATTGAATTAGCCAAATTTTCTGACAAACCAGAGCTGTTTTGCAGGGAGGCACAAAGGCAAGTCATCAGGTTTCCCAGCTCTACGTTTACTGAAGCTGGTGCTGCAGTGATTCACTGGGTTGTCTTACTTATGCAAGTAAGGGGTGCCCATTGGAAGAACAGATGGATCACAACACGCTTCAGCAACAGGTTCTCTTGTCCCGTTCAACTGCTTGTACAATGGAAGATGCAACAGAAATGGGATCTGCAGTCGCTAATGTTCCATCTATATTAACACCTGAAGGGACCATTTGTCCTAATCTGGTATGAAGTGACTACAACAAATAAGAAACTGTGGGCTTGAGGGGAGGAACTGAATCCGTACAGAATCAAATTGGAAGGTACAGATTTCTTTCAAAGCCAGGCTGTATTTCTTCCTTGGATAAATTCAAGTGTCAAGAGAAGGTTTTACCCAAATAATATTCCAGCCACCATAAACACCAAAACAAAGGTATTCTTTTAAACTACATGAGAAAGTGTAGTTACAATTAACTTATGTTTACTCATTAATTTTACTGAAATAGTATGCTGAAAATGTCCTTTAAAGGAACTTTGAGTATTTTTACTATATTTAAAATAAAAAAAGTAAAATAAAAATAAACCAAATACTTCTTTCAGGCAGGGTGAGAAAAATTATATACTGCTTCCAAAATAGCAGCCACTCAGGTCCTGGTCTTCCAAGTGTCTCTTTTCCCCTCAGAAAGCCCAAGCATAGAATGGCAAATCTTAGCCCTATGAAATGCAAGTCCAGCAGCAGGGGATGCTGCAGCGGTAACAGCCTTTCGTGTTTACTGTGTTTAGCTGAGGTGCTTCAGCTGGCAATAACTGCACAGAGCAGCTGTAGTAAGGAAGAGCTCGCTGAGGTTAGGATGAGCCAAGATTTTCAGGGAGTCCAGAATATAGTCAAGCTCTCCCAGGAAGACAAAAGACACCAGTACAGATTTCACATTCATGGTGTTGACAGGCCTTCAGGTACACAAAAGTGCTTTTCTGTGTTTTACTCCAATTACAGCTTCCACGTGATTTCAAGAAAGACCTAAAGATAGCTCCATATGACAATCTCAAAGTAAAAATAAAACAATCAAGATATTTTAATTATGATGGACCATTATTAGAAAATAATTACTTCCTCATTTCAAATTTAGCAATATTTCTAAGCTTAAGAGTTCGTTTATACTGTTAGATAATGATTCAAGCATCACTTAATTAATGGGTACTAACAAAACACGTCCATTAACCAGAGTATTTGTATGCCTGTTCTAATTAAGCTGTAATCTCTGCAATTCACAATTAGTAGACAACAGAAATACCATAAAAGATACTCCTACATATGACCAGTAGCCTGTATCCTCATTTAAATCCTTGTTTCTCCAGGAAAGTGGTAATTTTTTATACTTTTAAAAAAGTATAAATTGTACTGAATTCAGAAGACCTTAAGCACATACTTAAGTTGGTTTGTTTGTTTGCTTTTAATTGGGCCATTATTGCTCAATAATGTACTCATTAACTCATTTCACTAACTTCAGCTCAAGCAGGACTAAATAACATCATTGTAAATTAAATGGCAAATTGTACTGTGAGTAGCCTATTTTTATAAAACTTCACATCACCATGAATCTCAATGTCAACACTGGTTCTGAAGTACAGAAATATATATACAAAACACTTGAAAATGGACCAAGTATAAACAGAACTAAAACTTCCATGAAAAGCCGACTTGTACCTCCTAAAGTAGGTCGCAATTGCATATGGAATTACATATAATTTATTATTTCTCCTTCATTTCACCGTTCAAAAGCATTTACTTAAAACCCATACTAGAAGAGCAGAGTATTGATCCCCTGGAGGTTTACACCGCAAAGCTGGCCTTCACCATCACATGACAGCACTGGACAGAAAAATAAAAGCAGGAGGACCTCAGGTGGTAGGGAAAGAGCATTGCTGTCACTGAGAACAGACCATCTTGAACTGCCTGCGTGCAAATCAAGAGCAGGTATGAGAACTGAAATACTCAACACTGAGGACCAGGTGTCCACACTGTTTGCATTTTGGGGTTTGTACTTTGTACCAGCATTAGTCTAGGCTGACAGTCTTGAACATCCGCTCCAGTCTAGAGCAGCAGACTGAACACCCATTAGCGAATGGAAACGTGAAGTGCACTACTGAAAGATACTTCCGGTTAAATTTTATCTGAAAAAGAATCCAATTTACTTTCCTGCCATCCCACAGCATACAGAGGGCAACACCACAGTATGAATGGAAAAAGCTTTCAAGCAATTCTCTTACATTCAAGGAATAAAAGGTGATAATGCAGATGCCGAAAAAATCTACATATATGAGCAAAATGCAAAACTGATCTTAAAATAGAACTACACAGAATGATTTTTAAACAGTATCTTGCATTTTTACACATGACATCTGATGGAATGGATAGCCATGAGAAAGCTACAAGGAACGCGTGCAGTGGTACGGGAGAGAAGGAAGGCAAGCAGCTAATCAGGAGAAGAGAGCTGATGAGATCATGCTCAGGAAAACAATCAGGAAAGTTGCTTGGGTTTGAATCCAGGCCATAAATGATATGAGACTTATATACAAGACTTATATATCTCTCTCAAGAGAGGAAGAAATGCTCCCTTCTCCTTTCCACAAAAAACAGGGGTAAAGGTATTAAAAAAGACAATAACTATATTTTTAAGGAATTTCAACATACTTGCTTGACTGTTTGTAGCTCCTCTGTTAACTGTTTCTGTAAATTCACAGATTCAGACAACTTTTCCTGTTTCAAAATGAATAAAAAATTAATAATTAGGTCTGAAAGAGAAAAGAGTTTTGATTCCTAAAACCTAATATGCTCTTTCAAAACTACAGGCAGCAATACTTAACTTCTATCTATTTACTTACTGCCTTCTGTACAACTACTATGTCCCTAGGCCACAACATAGGTCTGTCAATAGATATGTATAATCAGAAACACACATATTTTAAAAAGTTCTGCTGGAAAGAAGAATCAACAGTTTTTATACAAGCTGTGACAAAACCAAGTTTTTAATCTCTAAAAGCTAGTTATTTTCAGAGAGTTCATTGATACTGCTGAAGTTTCTTGAGCATCTGAGTATTATTTACCCACATTTCTGCGAAACAGGCAACATACACATTTTATGTCTCTGGTTACCTAGCCACCTAGCAAATTAGCAGAATAAGGATACTGGTGTGCCTTTAACAGGTTGCTGTACAGCAATATTCACCTCAAATTATTTTCACCACTGCATGTTTGACCATTCTTTCACTCACCAGAAGAAGCCTGTAGGTACACCTCCTTCAGAAGGTTAAAAGTTCAAACAAAGTTTAAAGAATGAAAAAAAAAGAGTGCTATAAAAGGATAAAGGTTCTCATACTGAATCAGACCAGTATCAAGTATTTGGCTCTAGACTGTTAAGGGAAGAGTATAAGAA